>ML170177.1:0-147334 GCA_004355085.1 Rickenella mellea | reverse complement strand
CGTAGTGCCCTATCGATCGGGATCCTCTGCTGTCGTCGCGCCGGGCATGTGACGAGGAAGTGATGGACGGTTTCCTCTTCGGTGTTACATTCCGGTCGGCGCGATTTGGAACTCCTCTCTCCAAGTAGGCTACGCAGCAGGCGCGGCCATCATCACCTCCATACAGACGTCCGTGCAGGCGCGTCCGGGGAAGGGAGGGCCGGATGGGTTCGAAGGACGGGCGGCGGCGTTTTGGTTCTTGTGTGCGATGGTTGGGGTGCAGATGCTGGGCGTTGTGGTGTTTATGAAGAATGTGCCGGTTGGGAAGGGGAAGAAGGATGGAGAAGGGAATGAGGGAGAGGGAAGGAGAGTGGTGGAAAAAGAGACGAAGGATCTTGAGAGTGTGGCTACGACTGTAAATGGTGTAACGGAGTCGGCGTCGGCGTCGTGAACGTTTATACGCAGTCGATGGTCGACTTTCATTGCCTCCGTTATTATTTGAGCCCTCCTTTGGCATGTATATATCATTCTCCCGTTACTCCAAAAATGTAGCTATCGTTCATTACGCTGGGGGAGTACAACACAATTTTTTATTATCAATGTGCAATATGGTTGGTCCTACAAATCGCATTCTCAACAGGATCTCATGCTTTTAAATAGTACATAAACTCGGAAAACTGTTATCTCCATGCCCTACGCTGCGGAGTCTGAGTTACTTTTGTAGTAAACGAATGTGATGGCACATATTGGATACGTTTGACCATCGACCTCAGCCGTCGTATGGTGTCGGGATCGATGAGATCGCACTGTTCTATTACGAGTGTTTGAATCGGTATCACTTTTGCGCCGCCATACATCCCATCACTGTCTATAACCTCCCTCCTCGCATGCAACAAACGGCCCTCGACAAGACTGACCAGTGATACGCTAGAAAGCAGATTGCAAGATTCAAAGTGGACGTGTTCAAGTTTCGAGCAAATGATCGACTGGTTACGGCCAGCCAGAGCATCCATCTCGTCCGTTAAGTTTATCGTAAAACCTAACAAAACCAACGTGACGAGATTGCGCGCCGCTTGCAGGAGCGATGTTATTGTGGAAGGAGGAGTCTGTACCACTGGCATGGTGTTACTCAGCTTGAGAGCGACAAGATTTGCTGCCAATGGCTTGAGATAAAACACTTGGTCTCCAAGGTAGCCCTCGTACAAGTGGAAAGTTTGGAGTGCTGGAAATGAAAAGATACCTTTCCACGAATTTATCAGCCAACTCCCATACCCAAAAATTTCCAAGTGGACTAGAGACGCCATGGCAAATGGTGCTTTGCTTGACGGCCTCCCGATTTCTGATAATCCCGTGACGTAGACGCCAATGACAACAGTCTCAAGGCCAAGATTATTGACAAATAAAGAAGTCAGTATTCGGTGGGAACATTGGATGCCAAAATCTTTCGAACCAATCTGGAGCTTGGTCAGATTGGTGTACCGTTCGAAGTGGGACGAAACGACGGAAGGCCCAGTAGTGAAAGTGACAGATCTAATCGTATGGAATGTCATCCGGTTTAGAGCCTCCCAAAAGCCATCTCCCATATGGTTTGAATGATAATGGGGTGTGCAGTGAAGGACGAAGTTTGTGAGCTGCAGCTTTTCCCAGGGAATAAAGTGACGTGGCCGCGGCGATTTCGCAACATACGTCAATACAAGGGTTTCCAGTTGAGCCCAAAATGAGTCATGCGCGTTTTCATCGAAGAAAGTCTTCTGGTGGAATCCAAATTCCGAGTGGATCTCGAGTCGCTTAATAATCCCATTGCCCCGTTTGAAAACCACTCGAGCCCTTTGGACCTCGAACCTGCGTTTAACAACCACCGACTTCCACAATGCGGGTGTTTCCAGAGTTGTTGCGCGCCAAATTTTGCAAACGAGTGATATCTTGAAAGCTGCAGATACACTTTCTCCTACAGCGAGGATGAAAATGATACAGGCAATCTCAAAAGGGAGTTTGCCGAAGTGGGAAGCTGACGTGATTTGAGCTTCGGTTTGCCACAAAGAATGCAGAATCTGTGTCTTGAGACATAGGAGTTCATCTTGCTGCTCCTGATCACATTCGTTGACGTGCTCTAGAGCAAGGTTGGTCATTCCAAGCGCTGCAGGGAATTTTCTAGTCTTAAACAGTATTTGTGATGACCTTGCATATCCCTATGCAATACTGAATGCTGTTTTGGGACGAAGGGAAAATAGCGCACCTCATACGACGCAGGAGCTAGATCAAGCACGCGTTGACAATCTCTCAAGGCTTCTTCATACCTTCTCAACTTCTCCAACGCCATTGCGCGGGATTCAAATGTCAGTTGCTCACTGCTATTACGACTTGCAGCCTGGCAATCACATTTAGGTATCGTATTAATTTGATGTGGCTGGATCACCTTATCGAATTGCACCAAGGAGTCCACGTATTTCGAGAGCCAAAAAAGTTCCATTCCACGTTCCCAAAAGACTTTCCAGGCAGGAGAACCGGCGCCATCCATTTCAATGATATGCTAAGCTTCGCCCAAAACGACGGTTAGCGTTTATTTGAGATGGGAGCTGGACAAGTGAATGAGTCAGTGAGAGTGGCAGTGGAATGGTGACGATGTATGCTGACGTAATAATTCTCTCGCTGCATTCCGGACATATCACTGCAAAAATGCCAAACACAAAGTCTAGGCGATTTATTCA
Source organism: Rickenella mellea (assembly GCA_004355085.1). Taxonomy (NCBI): domain Eukaryota; kingdom Fungi; phylum Basidiomycota; class Agaricomycetes; order Hymenochaetales; family Rickenellaceae; genus Rickenella; species Rickenella mellea. Next base: position 144,647 of record ML170177.1, on the reverse strand, counting down.
AATAGCCTCAAGAACAATGGGAATCATTGAAAGGCATGCAAGACATTGTTGTCGTACAAAGGATAAGAGCAAGACGACGGAGAAAGGATGTGAAGTCCCGCGTTCGCACTCGTACAATACAACCCCTGACCACGACTCGTTACAAAGAAACGACAAACCCATTCATCAATGCACAGGAAAACAGTTAAAGACTTCAGAATCATCGAGCGAATCCGCTCCTCATACAGCTCGAGGTCGAATTCGCCATTGTTCTCTGGCTCTGCATCCAGCTCCCTGGCCCCGCCTGAAAAGACATCACGCTTAGACGTATGGGGAACTGATCACCTCTTCCGCCATCTCGGCCCCGTAAAATGCCCGCATCCGGCGGTGGAATGGGGGCTGTAGCCCGTGCGGAAGTGCTGGTAAAGGTGCTGGTATGGGTGCGGGTGCTGCAGCAGGTACAGGAGGGACGGTTGGTGTGTTGTCTGACTCATCGCCGCTGCCGGTGTCGGTGTCAGTGTCGTCTGAATCGGACGACGACGACGAGCCAGAGTAGGAGTAGGTCGAATCAGACTCGTCATCAGAGGACGCAACCGACACGTCCGGGGTCACCAAACTGTGGAAATTCAGTGTTGCGATCACCGGCGCCGTCGGTGGAGCCAGGATCGCAGCTGGTACGCTTTCACTAGTCTCATTCTCCTGCGACTCCCCAGGTGCAGGAAAGGCATTGTTCACGTGGTAAGCGATAGTCGTGCCCCTATGACGCGGGGACGAGCCATGAGACACCGACGACCCCTCCATCGAACGCTTCGCCCGCTTCGATTGGTGGTCGTCGTCTGTTGGTATCGTGTTGTCCCCGCTCGAGATCGGGGATGCATCGTCATCGTCGGAACGCGCCCTCTTCTTACCTTCTCTCTTCTCCTTCCTCTCTTCCTCAGTCGCGTCCTCATTCATCCTAGCGCATTTCGCCACCAAATCTTCCCTCTTGTCATCCGATTCACCTTCTTCAGCTAACTCATCCACGGTCCTATTCTTTCCTTTTCCTGTGGCACTATGCGGCTGATCGATGTTTTGAGAGAGGTCGGTGGTGTCTGTTGCAAAGGCAAATTGTTAGGTTGTGACATAGATGCTAGAGCGGTAGATAACATACGCGGAGAAGAACCCGCGGCGATGGAGGTAGTTACACCGTTCGTGTCTGGGGACGACGTAGGTACATCGGTACGTGAAGTGTCTGTGACTTCAGCAATATTTTGGCCTGACCCTAAAATTTACGGTTCCGTTTCAGTCAGGCGGCGGGGACAAAAAAGATAGACAAACGCACCATCTGTACGTGGGACGGAAACCGTCGTAGAAGTTGTCGATCCTTCGTCGGATCTCGCTATAAACCAATGCAGAGCGAGTTTGAATGGCGCTTCGTGTGCTGACAAAATGGAACGTTTCAGTTTGAGTTACAGGGCTCAACTTAATACATGGAAGACTTACGGGTAGGCGAAGGTGACGCGTGTCTTGCTTCCGCATTCCCCACCGCGATGGGTGAGGTGGGAGGCGCGTCTTTGATGGTGGCCGCGGCGTTGTCTGTCGCTTCGTTCGTGTTGTTTCTGGTCTCGGGGATAGCGTACTCGGTTGAGACTAGAACGATGTTAGGACAAACCGAACGGTCAGACGGATGGACGCGTCATACCTTCGATGGCATTTTCCCTGTGGGGAGATTCGTCGGTGGCATCAGCAGGTAGGCCACCAACGTCTAAAGCATTGTTCGTGTCACTGTTATTGACTTCGTCGTCTACCTCGCGCTCAGTAGCTGGTGCGGTTGTGGGAAACTCGGTACTCTCTATAGTCGACTCCCGAGTGGGGGAGCTCGAACGCGACGCGCCGCCGCGTAAGGATGTCTGGTAGAGCTGGGAAGCATCAAGATTAGCTTCTCCTATAATGACAAACGCGTCGAACGCGTCGGGAGAAGGAAGAAGAATGAAACTCACGTTTGACACTGGGCCGAGGATACGCCTCACGTCCCTCCTGGACGACGATGCCACAGCCGACGGAAGGCGACGAGGGTCGCGACTTGGGGATTGACTAACGGCCATGGTTTTCGAGAGGCGACGTGGATGTGCAGATTGACTTGTAAGTGACGATATTTCGATGAATCGATGTTTTGTAGAAGATTTGCATGCGAGTGGAAGATGGCAGAAAGCCGAGTGTGGCATAGGTCCTTATAAAGGGCAAAGCGTCTATTCGCCACCATGCCACCGTACCCATCAACCACCAAACCGTAAGGGACCAGAGACAATCAACAGCTGGGTTTGAAATGCCTGGGGGTCAAAGCAAGGGCATCGTTTTGCGTTTTGACTTTGTTCTTCCCAATCCATTGCTCTTAACGACAGGCCGGTGTTAGGGTTAAAGATAAAACATCGACGCAAAGTTCGATGGAGACCAGGCGTTTGGATAGAACTTCCATCAGCTTGTAATCGTGTCTTGCCCTCATTTCCCGCAGGGTTTCTGAGTGCTTTCTCTTTCGGGATCTATACATACAGATTGGATGTTCAATTGTGACCACCAAGAACCAGAACATGAATTTACGTACGACTTTCGGTTCTTGTAGCGGAACAAGGTATTGACTCCACGTGTTGAAGGTTGAGCTCAGTCCTCGAGAGCCTGGAAGCGATTGTAGCATTGTTTTGTCTGCACTTCGACGAATTCCTGCGTCGATTCTGCGAGGCCTTCAATGAATTGACCTCCGGTATGGACACCATAAGCGAAGAATAACGTGTGGTGTACCAATCAAGGCAGACATACCTGGTGCGCCAGCGAAATGAGTAAGTGCGGGTACAACACCGTTCGGAAGTAAGATCGTATTGTCTGCAATCTTCGCACAACGGTTTATTCTCGCGAAATTCCCCTATATAATTTCAGTCCACACCACGCCGACAGGAGGCAGGATGCGAAAGGAAACGTACTATGACACAGTTCTCCCGATGTGAATGTGACCCCTATCGTCGCCGCTCCGGCGACTGAGTTGGCCCAGATATGGACGTGACTCCAACTCCAAGGTTCTTGGATACTATCCCATGACAGTAGTAGTGTAATTGAAGTTTCCGCAATACGTTTTATACGGTATACGGTGGTCTATAGTCCAAGTGAGCACCATAGCGACGTCCGCAAAAAAGGGCCTCACAATATGATGCATCGCTCACCCAAAACAAAACACTTCTCTAAGATACAACAAAAGCATGCCAAGGTCCCAAACGCCTCAGGTCACCGCATATGATGGAGTCACTTGAGACGATCGTCTTTCCACCGAGGATGTTGTTCTGAGAACCGGCGATTGTCGCTCGACGCGATACTTGTTGCCTGTATCTTATTTACGCGTTAGCAGCATTCAAATGGGGAAGAAAAGCTATAAAACACGTACAGCTCAGTGAACTCGACCTTTGTATGGTAAATGGGTTGCTGGAAGGTCATGGCGAAAAGACCGGTATTGTGGTATTACGTCATCCGTTCAAATTCGAACTTCGACGATGGCTTCAGCACTCTGTTATTCGCAAGTCACTAACACTATTCTATAGAGGCAACTTCTCTACGAAGCGATGCTTGAAAATGTAGCAAACATGCGTACTAAGGTTGCCTGCGACGAACTGGTATAAAACAACAAGAATACGGAGTTCTACTATGAAAATGTCTCAATTCTATCCTCATCTTTTCTCAATCTCAAGATACAGCGTAGAAAACTCATCACCATAGCGTATATTACAGAGCCGGTATTTTTGAAACCGATATCGGAGTCCTAAAGGATTTGTATGTTACAAGCCTATATACTATGCGGATCTTCCATGAATCCCTTTCGCCGACTCATCAGCGTCGGTCTGTGCCAGTGACGCAAAAAATGTCATCTCCATGCCCCACGCTTCGGCGCCTGAGGTGTTTTCCTAGTAAACGAAAGTGATGGCACATATCGGATTTGTTTGACCATGGTCATCAGCCGTCGTATCGTGTCGGAATCGATGAGAGCGCAATGCTCTATTGTGAGCGATTGAATCGCCATCACAGTTGTGTCGCCACCTATCCCGTCGTAGGTGGACTTTTCCAGATTCTCCGAATGCCGGGGTTCCATAGTAGTGTTTGTGATTGCCAATGCCCCATGAAGCGCTCCAATGTTATCTTCCTTTGCATGCGATAGACGACTGTGGACAAGATTGATGAGAGATGCGCTAGAAAGCGTATTGCAAGATCCAAAGTGGACGTGTTCAAGTTTCAAACAAATCATCGACTGGTTACGACCAGCGAGGGCATCCATTTCGTCCGACAAGTTCGTATAGAAACCTGACAAATCCAATGTGACCAGATTGTGCGACGCTTGCAGGAACGATATTAGCATGGGCGTAGGAGCACTCCGCTCGATGTTGCTAATCCTGAGATCAACAAGATTTGCCGCGAATGGTTTGAGAAGAAACAGATATTCTCGAAGGTTCACCGGCTTGTACAAATGCAGAATTTGGATCGCTGGAAATGAAAATGCACCGCCTCTCAACAAATTTGCAAGCCAACTCCCATACCGGAAGCTTTCCAAGCGGACCAAAGACGTCATGGCGAATGGAGTGGGCCGCCGGATTTCCGTCAATTCCGCGACAAGAACGTCGAGAATAACAGTATTCAGCCCGGGGTTATTGTAAAATAACGAGGTTAATCCTTGTTGCGGATATAGCATGCGAGGAGCTTTGAAATGGAACTCAAGTTTGGTCAGATTGCTGTACCGCTCAAAGTGAGATGGCGGGACGAAAGGCCCTGTAAAGGCGACAGATTTGATCGAGTGGAATGACATAAGGTTTAGGGCCTCCCACAAACTATAACTTGTGTGCATGAAATGGTGCTTGGAGGTAAGAATGAAGTGTGTGAGCCGCAATTTCTCCCAAGGAATGAAGTGGTGAGGCGGATCGGACTCTGGAACGTTTATGAGTGCAAGGGTTTCGAGCTGAGACCAAAAGGAGTCGTGCGCGTGTCTGCCAAAGAAGTTCTTCTGGAAGAATCCAAAATCATAGTGGATCTCGAGGCGCTTAATATTGCCATTGGTTCGTTTTAGGAAAACCTCAGCCATCTGGACCTCGAGCCTACGCCCGATCACCACCGAGTTCCACAATGTTGGCATTTTCAGTGCCATTGCTCGCCAGCTCTGGCAAACGTGTGACATCGTGATCGATCTAGATGTGTCTTCTCGGACAGCGAGGGTGAAAATGATGGATGCAATATCGAATGGGAGCTTGTCAAAGTGGGATGCTGAGGTAACTCCTTTCGTCAGAGAGCTCAGAATCTGTCTTTTAAGACACAAAAGTTCATCTCGCTGCCCCTGGTCACATTCGTTGACGCGCTTTAGGGCATGGTTAGCCATTTCAAGCGATGCATGCAGTTTTCCAGTCTTGAAAAGTATTTGTGATGATCTTGCATATCCCTTGAGATAGTGAGCGTAAGTTATGGGGAATGGTCAATTAATGCACCTCATACGACGCAGGAGCTAGATCGATCACGCGTTTGGAATCTCTCAAGGCTTCTTCATACCTCCCTAACATCTCCAACGCCACTGAGCGGGATTCAAATATTACTTGCTCATCGCTCCTACGACTTGCAGCCTGGTAATCAAATTTAGATACAAGGGAATGATCATACGGTCAGATCACCTTATCGAATTGCGCTAAGGATTCAACGTATTTGGAAAGTCGAGAAGCCTCCATGCCGTGCTCCCAAAAGACTTTCCATGGAGGGGATCTGGCGCCATCCATCTCAAGCACCGGTATCCGCGAGGTTCTCGTCAACAATACTGAGTACAGAAAACCACGAAAATGAGAGCTTAAAGAGCGATAGGTGACTCATGATGGAATGCACAGCCGTAGATGGTGTTGTGATATTACGGCATGTCAGCAGCGTGACGTAACCCCGGATTGTAACGACACATGGCAGAAATTACAGTACGCTGAACTGCGAGAAGGGAAACGTGTCCGTTCTTTGATGGATCGCCCTTGCCGCGTCTTGTCGGTCCTATACTCGATTATTCCATGCTGTCTGTTGGTAGGATACTACCGTTACTGTTCTAAAAGTGCGGTCATGTGAATCGCCCGCGTGCATTCGTAATGAAAGTAATCGATGGAAATATTTACTTGTTGCAAGCTAGCATACAAAGTGGAGCAGGGGATATTCGTAAAACGCACTTTGGCCACTCGCATCATTCGGTATGCCAAGCAAAAACCGTTATCTCCACGCTTTCGGAGCCTGATGAGTTTTCGCAGTGAACAAATGTGATGGCGAGTATCGGATACATTTGACCATCGTCCTCAGCTGCTGTATCGTGTAGGGATCGATGAAAACGCAATCTCTTATTACGAGTGATTGAATCGGCATCACGTTTGTGACGCCACCCATCCCGTCGTGAGTGCATGTATCCGACTGTCGGTGTTCCACGGTGCTTGCGATCGCCAATGGCGAATGCGACTCTACGCGTTTATATTCTGTTGCCCGCAATAAGCGACTTTCGACGAGATTGACAAGTGATGTGCCAGAAAGCTTGCGACACGATCCAAAGTGGAGGTGTTCAAGTTTCGGGCAAATCACCGACCGGTTATGGCCATCCAAGGCATCCATCTCGTCTGACATGTTCGTCTGAAAACCAAACAAATCCAACGAGACGAGATTGTGCGCCGCTTGCAGCAAGGATGGTATAATGGCCGTATGATTATACCATCCGGTGTTGCTCAGCCTGAGAACAACAAGATTTCCTGCGAATAGTTCGAAACGAGACAGATAAACTCCAAGGATGTGCTCGTAAAAGTGCAGAGTTCGAAGTGCTGGAAATGAAAATGCGCCTTTCAACATATTTGAAAGCCAATCCCCATACCCATACCGATGATTTTCCAAGTGTACCAAAGACGTCATGGCGAATGGTGCCTTGTTAGTGGGCCACTGGATTTCCGTCAATTCCGTGACAAAGATGTCGAGAATAACAGTATTCAGCCCGGGATTATTGTAAAATAAAGACGTTAATACTCTTTGAGGACATTGGACGACAAAATTCCTCGAGCCAATCTGGAGCCTAGTCAGATTTTTGTAACGTTCAAGGTGTGATGATGGGATGAGAGGCACCGCGACGGTGACAGAACTGATTGTGTGAAATGCCATGCGGTCTACGGCCTCCCAAATGCCAAACCGCATGTGACTTAAACGTGGCTTGGGGGTAAGAATGAAGTCTGTGAGCCGGAGCTTTTCCCAGGGAATAAGGTGATAGGGTCTACCAGACATTGCAACATTTACGAGTGCAAGGGTTTCGAGCTGGCCCCAAAAGGAGTCTTGCGCGTGTCGTTCGAAGAAAATCGTCAGGGAGGACCCAACATCTGAGCGAATCTCGAGGTGCGCAATATTCGCATTGGCTCGTTTTAAGAAAACTCCAGCCTTTCGGATGTCAAGCCCACGGCTAATCACCACTGACTTCCACAATGCCGGTATTTTCAGAGCCGTCGCACGCCAGCCCTTGCAAACGTGTGATATGGTGATCGCTCGAGAAGCCTGGTCCCCTGCAGCAAGCACGAAAACGGTAGATGCGATCTCGAAGGGGAGCTTGCTGAAGTGGGAAGCTGACGTGATTCGGGCCTCGGTTTGCCTCAGCGAGTTCAGGATCTGTTTCTTAAGACATAGTAGTTTAAGCGTCTGCTGCTTGTTGGCACGCTTGAGGGCATGGTTGACCATTTCAAGCGATGCATGGAGCTTCCCAGCATTGAATAATATTTGTGATGATCTCGCATATCCCTGTGGGATGGCAGCGGTTAAATCTAGTTTGGGAGATAGGATAGCAAACGCACCTCAGATGATGCAGGTATGAGATTGACCACACGTTGAGAATCTCTCAAGGCTTCTTCATATCTCCCTAACTTCTCAAGCGCGACAGAACGGGATTCAAATATCAGTTGCTCGCTGCTCTTACGACTTGCAGCCTGGAAACGAGATTTGTAAATTAGAATAATTCATGTGATCCAGTCACCAAGTCACCTTGTCGAATTGTATCAGAGCGTCCAAGTAATTGTGAATCCCAAGTAGCTCCATGCCGCGCTCCCAGAAGACTTTCCATGGAGGAGATCTGGTATCATCCATTCAAACGCTGCCACACGCGAGTTCTCCGTGAACAATGTCGACGACCACCGATTCCACAACCACGAAGGTGAAAGCCCGACGAGAGCTGGTGGGAGTGTCTTGAAGCAAAGACGAATTTTAAGTGCAACTTGAAATGCGCAGAAGGAGAATCAAGAAAAACGGCGAGCGAGCGTGACAGTACAATGGTGTGACTCAGACCGTCACATATACTTCCACAGTTCTCTCATCTCGGGTTTGGAACATTCGCCATGCCTATGCCTGGTGTTGACAAGAACATCGGTGACTCAAGCTACAAATCTCACCGATGGAAAGTGTTTCTCGATCGTGGCATCGAGCTCGCTCGCATGTCAAATTACGAAGGATCATTAGTTATGTTCAACCAGGTGCTCATCCGTTCATACCTTGCCCGAAACCGGAAGATTGACCTGTATTTCAGGCTGCGAATTACACCTGTGACGAGGTAGCTATTTTTGAATCACGCGCTGGCGTTTTAGAACAGTTAGAACGGTATGAAGAAGCCCTCGAGGATTGCAGAAGAGTTGTCGATTTGGCTCCAAATTCGTGGATGGTGCGTTGAATTCACCGGTTTCTGCAGTCTAGCTACACTCCTACAGGGATAATTTATATCTTCAAAAGTCCTTCTGAAGGTCAGAAGTCTACCTGAATCGATTAAGATGGTCGATCTTGCACTGGAGCGCGTCGGAGCAACCGATCACCAACGGCGAGAAACGTTACGGCGTCTTAGACGCCAGATTCTTCACCCGTTGAGGAAGCACGAGTCACGAACTTCTTATCATTTCGGCAAACTCCCTACGGAGATTGCGGCCAGGATATTTATCCTCGCCGTCGCCCATCATCCATTCCCAAGTCCACTCCGGACAATTACGCTGTCAAACGTTTGCAAGATTTTGCGCTCATTGGCATTGAACACATCTGAGTTATGGCAAACTTTGGCGGTTGACAGTGGACATTAGGAGGCGGCCGAGGTACTGTTGAGAAGAGCGGGTGGGAGGATCCGATGCCTGGACATTGTCGTCAAATGGGACGCCCATTTTCACTTCTTCGATAGACACGCGCACGACCCATTTTGGACCGAACTCGAAACCCTGAAACTAAAAGTCACTTGTTCAATTTGCCGCCAACCATTCGACATCCATATGTTAAGGAAGCTCCGTCTCAAGAACCTAACTCTCTCAACATCCTTCTCTATCAGCGACTTCTTTTGGGAGTTTCTAAACCACATTGACTTTCGTTCTGTAATTTCGGCCACCTTTATAGGACTTCCAGTCCCCCCCATCACATTTTGAACGTTACGGCGCTCTAAAGAGAGTCAGGTTTTATCCAAGCTATCTTCGCTCACTGTTCATTGACAACTTTACGCTAGAGGCCGTCATTTGTCGGACATCGGTCACCCCATTTGACACCAACCAGATCTCAGATAGCCAGCAGTTGATTGCTTTGCCATACCTCCGACGCTTGGAACTCCCAGGGTTGCAACTTGCGTCCCTTCTGAGGAAAAACCTTTTATTGCCTTCAATTGAAATCCTTTGTCTTCGCAAGGTCGATGACATTGATGTCGTACTATCTCATCTTCAACCATTCACAACAGCCCTTGCCACTCTCCATCTCGACTGTCCAACACTCAGCACGGCATCTTTAATTACATTCCTGCAAGCGGCGCCCAGTCTCGTCACGGTTGAACTGTCAAGATTTGAAAAGAGCACGGTGGAGGCGATGGATGCCTTAGCTGGCCGAAATCGCTCAATGATTTGCCCAAACCTTACGCATTTCCACTTCACCCTTTGTCCCTTGCTCTCAGCCGCATCGGTGGTAAGCCTTGTTAGGAGTCGCTCACGGCACACCACGAAAAGCATGGTCTCGGTGAAAGGCGTTGCGCCTACGAGAACTATTGGGCGAAGGCGGTGTGTCAAGTGTGTCAAGTGCACTGAATCCTCGAATAGATGTGGAGGTACCACAGAAACCTGCCCTTCTTCGATTCAATCACTCGTTCTAGATCGTTGTGCTCTCATCAAACCTGATATAGTGCCCGGGCTGGACAAAAAAGTGGCGTCCGTCCAGTTCACAAATATCTTGCGTCCAATGTATCAACCTGCGTGGAAATGATTCTATGAAATTTGGAGACAGTATGCCTGCTGTGACGTATGGTTTCGACTGGCTGTAAAGGTATCCCAAGCTTCAGATGCTGACAATTTGTCATCGGCAAGTTGGAGGCATCACACACAATATCATGAATAGGAGGCCTTATTCGGACACTGAGTGAAGAAATCGGTCTAGGTGGAGTGGTGTTTCCAGCGGCGCGCTATAATAGCAATCCATACCATTTCACAGTGGAAGGATGAATGACCAGCATTTGTGGTTAGCGACAGCCCGTGATGTTCTACTTAGTTTCGGAAACCATGGCAATATTCACCACGGTAGTTCAGAGAATACGAAGAGTAAGTTCCTAGACTGAAAGACACCATTAAAACGTCTGCCATTGGTTGTAGCGATTTGCAATGGTTGTTGACGGACAGTGCTTGTCGAGGACATTCTGCATCCCAATCTCCAGGGAATGGTTTACGTATCTTTGCAGCGTTGTAACATTCCGGACGGACTGAAAGTCCGATGACGGTGGACAAATGAGGTCAAAGATGATGCCGTCAGAGAAATTGCTAAAGCGACCGTCAACCATCCGGAATCGACGACTGGTCGTTATGCAATTCGCGTTCTGCTAGGCAGGATGGAGGAACGTAAGGAGCTAAACGCTGATTAGAAAGTACGCTGGGTTCATAAGCAAAAGACACTCACATATTCTTCGTAATGATGTAAAACCTCCCTTAGTTCCTTCCGCGATATGTCGGCTCGATACAGGATTTCATCATTCGTCCGCTTGCCATCAAAATATTGGTTTATTCTGGATCGAAAGTTCGGTCAATATAGGAGAACCTCACAGAACTGAATACATCCCGGCACTCACTTTGCAAAGCGTTCGACCAAATACGGGTCCTTGTCCTCTGACATGGCGTCCAACCATCTGCGTTGTAATCGCGTAGCCTGTCCGGGTTCGGCGATGATAGATGGCGTGAAGTTATCTTCAGCCGCGGTCTCCCATCCGCCCTCATCCTCGCCGGAATCGCTGTCAACAGCTTCGTCTTCGTCTTGATGCCCATCGCCTCGCATATTGTCTTGGACCACAGAACTTTGCGATCCATTAACAGTTCCCTTCGCGTGTGAATGCCGCCGCCGCCGCCCGCGGGTGAGCATTTCTGAGAACGCCTCAGTCACTCCATCATCACCAACGACCGACTTGTCCTGCGACTGCCGCCTCTCCTGATTCCATCCCCCATCCACCCGACTATCGCTCCTCCTTCCTTTCTTATCTCTACGTGCAGCACTCTCCTCACGCGCACGATGCACACGGACTTTCAGTTCCGCGGTAGCGACGATGCGAACACGGAGATGGAGGGTGACTAAAAGATCGCGCTTGAGCATCCACACAACGACATCACGATAGATGGGGAGCATATCTTTGGACCGAACAACCGTGGCGAAGAAGTGGTTATCTGCTTGCCCGCTGTGTTTCGATGTTGCCGAAGACGAGGAGGTCATTGTCGCTAGTATCTGAGGAAGGGACGGAATTCCCGCTTGCGAAAAGTCTTTGGCGAATTCTGCACTGAGTTGTGGGAGTCTAATTTCGATGGTTAGCAAGAACATGCCTCAAAAGGTAAGGGAAAGTTGCTTACGGCTGCTTAAGTTTCGCCGGGAGTACAAAAACGGTCTTCAGGTCTCGATGGACCGTATCAACAATCTTCGCTTTGCGGTGTTCTATGAGCCATCGCACCGTCGGATAGACTTGCGTTTCCAAATCCCATGCGAGCGAATCGGCCATTACCGCAAGACTGGCACAGGTTAGTTGAAGAGAAAGTGAATGGCAATATTCGTACTCACGAATCAAATATGGACGCGGATTGGAGGAACTGAATTAATCCTTCAGCTAGTTCTTGATCTTCTGGGCTCATCCCGGGACTCCGTAGGTTCATGAGGAAATCGCCATCCTCAACATCCATATCGTGTATTAGTAAGCTCTTCCAAGGAGCCAGCGACGGGAGCCGCCAGCCGAAACTGAGCTTCGGAGACCACGTAACTGCGTCCGGATCTTCGTGCTCAATGTAGTCCGATTCTTCCTCCTCGGTATGAAGGAGGTTATCGAGGTATGGAGGAAGCTGGAGTTCGATACCCAGTTCGTTGATAGCTAGTCGTGCAATGGAGTTTGATTTGATGGATTCGTAGAGTGTCTTCATAGATTTGGCCAACGATGAAATCTGGAGAGCTTGTGTAATGTAGCTGGAGTATGGTTCACCTGTGTTGAAGTATGGGTATGATTGGTATAAGGATTGGATGTCACGTACCCTTCGACACTAACACCTCCCTCAACGCGCTGAGCGCGTCGCATTCCTTTTCCACAAAGCCGTTCATGACTTGTTCTTGAAATAACACCGCTGTAACCGTGATGGAAACATGTTCGTAGATAACGTGGAAGTACTTGAAGAGATTTCCAGATGCAGATGAAGAGGGATCGGGAAGGTCCATGACGAGCACCAGGTGAAAGATGTGTAGATTTGACTTTGGGTGTGATGCAGAACGTTCCCCGACTGGACTCGGTTCGCGTTCCGAAGGTGGTGCATCAGCATCCTCAGTCCTTTTGTTCCGAGACCCTCGACCACGAGCACTTTGCTGCGACTTCTCTGGCTTGAACTTCCATTCACCATCTCCTTCCGAGCAGACGGGATGTCCAATGAACGCGAGATCGTCTACAACGAGCTCAAACTTTTGGTGACACAGATGTCTTTGGGGACATAAGATGGTCGAGAGGAAGTCTGACCGGTACCCCAATAGATTCACATAGCTTTGTTCACCAGAATCTCGCGATGCGTCATCGCCGTTCGCTCTGTCTCTGCTCGGAGATGCACGTCGCGATCCTGGCCGTGACCTGGAATGTGCAAAAGAGCGGGATCTATCTCTTCCAATATCGTGATCGCGTCCTGTATGTGGTCGTTTCCATTCGTATTCCCAACCATCCAACTGAGAGTCGCCTCGAATCAGACATGGTCTGGCGGGATCAGTACCCTCCAAGGACGCGTCATGATTGCTTGCTACGGCCCAAAAATTGTCGACATGTGAACAATTGGCATCATGAAGTGGTTTTGGACGTGCCAAACGCGGTGAGACGGTTGGTGACGGTGGCCAGTGAAAGACCAAGGTTTGCCCTTTCCCGGACCCAGTCACAAGTAAAACTGCAGCAAGAGTTTCCGCCATATGATCTAACCAATGAAAGAAAATCAGGCTTATCCGGAGACAAGTGAACAAAAGCCTCAAGACGGTGGATTACAAGCGGTTGAGTCGCAAGGCCGACGTCGATTGACTATCCGAATCCCGATGACCCTTTCCGTGAACCTTATTCAACCTTTTGCTTGCAGGCTCTCAAGGGGTACGCGAAAAATCTGGAGATACACGAGGTTGCCTTTGGATGGTCGGCGACCTTCCGAGTCGATTGGCGCAACTCCGAAGTTTTTCCGGCCAGCCGTTGGTGAGTTACCTTATTTGGTAGGTAGGTACCCCCTCCCGTGATTTTTTTTTTCGAAAAAGACGCGCCTTGGTGTGTTTGATATCATGAAAGAAAAAAAATTGGGGGTTGAAAATATTCCCACAGTTCGATCTCCGCTCGGCAAGGCGACCTCGTGTGGGCAATTGACCAGTAGCGCACCCCTTGCAGGCTCTTGCCACGCTTACAGTAACTCAGACTGGGTTCGTTCATACGGTTACAGTTACGTCGGTATAAAATTTGTATGGGACAGGTTGTATCCCATTGACAACGACAATTGGCTGTATTGACAACACGTTTCGCACCACCTGAATGACGACATGAAAACCTCACTTCCTCGTCGCTCGCAGGTTCCAAGATATACACAATCTGAATATCCACCCAGTCCAGCAGCTTGCACCTGAGACTGTCGGATAATTTCGGCACTCCCTTGAATATGCCGGAGTTCCGACATGAATGTCGCCCGAGCCATCAGCAAAATCACCCGGAAATGGTAACCACTTACCACTGCTTAAAATATAGCCCATCAGTTGTCAGATGCTCCCAGTCTGTTGTGTGATGGACGTTGATGGGAACACACCTCACGTCATCGACAAGAAGGCCCAGGCTTCCCCGTACCACGGAACCAATTCATACTGATGCCGTTGGTGGAAAACGATGTCCTTCGTTGATTGATGTGATGTTCAAGACCCAATCACTGCGTTTAAGGCCTTCCTAGATCGACCCTGGCTAGCTCCATAACTCTTCACAAGCTGAGGTCATATTGTACTACCCTTAGGTTCGTGGCTATATGGAGTAAACTGATGTCATTCTATCCCTTGTTATGTACATTACACGCGTCTAACTAAGGTTGGAATAGACGACGTATCCCGCGCATCGGGGTTACCGTTGGCTACATTGATATATGCCACCTACGCAGCTCTGGCTAGCTCCAGAAATCTTCACAACGTCGAGTCATAACGTACTACACACGGCGTGGCTAGGTCCCCAAACAGACCTACACGCAGTCATCGTATGGCCTCTAACCCGAGCTAACCCTATCTTGTCTATCAAGGGCTTAAACGCAGTGAATGATCCTGATCGTCTCTGAACTGTGTGAAGTCCGAGACTGATGATACTGATCTAGTAAGGCAGCCTTCCTTGATCAGTGTGACGTCAAATTGGTAAGTTCGGTGTCAATTCGTAACAATTTTCTCATAAGAGAGCAGTGTCAAGAGGACCTGCAAAGTTGGATGGTTGCTGTGATTTGATGATATCATGATGAAGACGTAGAACCCGACACGTGGAGTTACCATTCCAAACGAGGTTTCTCGAGATCACGCCCATCAACCCTGCCGAATGTATTGTATCGTGCCGGCGCAGGGGTGTTTGCACTCAGGCTGGGGTGCAAGTGTCGAACCACCGTCTGTCTCCTTGTAATTGGGTTTTACCAAGAGGTCACCAACGGTGTACAGTACATCGACGCTCGAAAGTGCTTGTCGGAGTGCAACATACTGAATCATTTCGACCGTAGGTTCAGTCACTTGAACCTATACAGTTGGAATAACGCGTCACAAGAGGGTTTGAACTTACCTCACATCCAGTATCACGCCAAAAAAAGGCAATTTTTCGGCGCCTACGGCGCCTTTGAACATATTTTGAGGTTTGTCACCCTAATTTTGGACCCGTGAACTTATAAACCTATGGTTGAACGTGTCACGGTCGGACCCCCATGAACCTAGGTACAGTACGATGAGGTGTAGAATGATGTGTCAGCAAATGCTGAGAAATTTGCCTCCATAAATAGGTGTCCTTCTCTGAGCTCTTTCAAGATCTATCAAACGAAAATGTTGAAACCGATGATCTCTGCGAATGATAATCTCCGGGAATAGCCTTCTCTATATTTCTTCTGCCTCTATGGATCTACCTCGCGTACTATTCGTAACCCCTCCTTGGTGCTGGGCATCCTACAGTGTGTTCTGACGTCTCCGTCACCATCATGGTTTTCTGGATATTTTACCCTATTCTCCTCCTCACACCAGTCACTGCTCAGACATGGGCCACCATACCTTTTAGCACGCAGTCATTACCAATAGCTCTTCGTTCTCCCTATTTAAATTCTTGGATATCTCAAGGCAAAGCTCCATTTAAGACGCCATTCGCTAGCAGCGCATGGTGGCCAGTTTTTTGGACATCCTCACCTCCCGTACGTGATGATTTGTTCTCTGCTGAGCGAGAGGTATCTTACATTAAGCAGATCATGGGTTGGTACGTAGCCATCAGAGTTGATGGAGTGACGTACCCTATACTCGGCGGGTTTGGCGAAACACATCAAGCCAACCAAACTGCCGCCATAATCACCCCAACGCAAACCACATTCGCTTTACAGGCAGGACCTATGAGCGTGAATGCAACGTTCCTGAGTCCCATCGAGGTCCGCCACTGGTGCATCATCGGTGACATTTATTCACGTCGCGTTTCCTTCAGCCGATGGATCTAGTCAGACAATCGATGCCTTTCACCTATCTCTACATCGATGTCACTTCATCCGATGGTCAACCTCATGCTGTGCAACTGTATTCCGACATCACCGCAGGTAATCGATTTTCTCTTCCATTACCTGTTCAGTTTGGCTCATTCTGTACGAGATTGGCTTTCTGGTGATCGTGGAATGATGTGTAACTGGACTGCGACCACCGAATCCGATTACATCTCTTTAAAAACGCAATTACAAAGTCCGATCCCTTTTGCAGAAATTGGGGATCAGGCTTTGGATTCAACAGCTTACTTTTCTATGGCTAAGGTTCGAGTTGTCTTCTCCGTTCGACTCTCTTATTCTTATCCCGATTTACAGCAAGGATTATCCACAACGTGGCAAATCGGAAGGGACACCGATGTTCGAGGACAGTTCAATACGTCAGGTGGTCTTTTGCAGACGCAAGAGAGCAATTTTCGGGCGATCTCGACGTTTGTATATTTTCTTGACATTCTGAACAGTCGATATAATTGTCTTACGATCCGCAGCAATCCTCCTGTCTTTGGGATGTCCATAGCTCTAGGGAATATCACCACTACTTCCACGCCCGTTGTCTGGCTTCTAGGTTTATTGCGCGATCCTGTGGTGCAGTATACCAACGGTGACGGGAATAATGAATTACGAAGTTCATATTTCTGGTCTCAGTACACCACCCCACAGGGTGCAGTACGTTCTTGTTACCTAACTCCACATCTGCCTCGCTTACGAAATTGATAGATAAATTTTTTATTAAATGATTTCACTCGTGCAAGAAGCGCGGGGGACGCGATGGATGCGAAGATCCTCGGAGATGCGCAGAAGATATCGTCGTCATACCCTGATATGGTGACGCTCTCCGCACGTCAAGCGCTGAGCGCGATCGACATCACAGTCAAAAGGGATGACAGCGGCAAATGGAACGTGTCAGACGTAAAGGCGTTCTTCAAAAACATGGGTGGCGTCGGGGGTCCAGGGTAAGCTATCTGATCCACATTACTTAAGCATTCTGAACAAATTGACGCAATCGTAGTGTTAACGCAGTTGACGTATTGTATTCTGCGTTTCCAGCATATCTGTACTTCAACCCAGCGATCGTTGGGTATCTGCTCTCGCCGTTGCTTGAATTTCAGAACTCGAATCAGTACGCTTTGCCATACGCTGCTCATGATGTCGGCCTGGCATATCCAAACGCCACAGGAAACAGCAATCCGCATAAACAAGGAATCGAACGTGGGTCTACTGTATCCCACTTCGTGTTACTCGGAGACTGGTCGCTGATCCAACACCTAGAATCGGCTAATATGCTGATCATGACTCTAGCACATGCTCAGTTCACTGGTGACGGTATACTCATCAGTAAATATGTAAGCTCTCCCTTGTCGTTGGTCAGATACTGGCTGAATATATTGCAAGTACACCCTCCTTCGCACATGGGCGGATTATCTTGTCAACAATACCTTGAACCCCGGTACCCAGTGAGCCATCCTTTTGCTAGCGTTTAAACTTCATCTGAAACTTCTTGTATGCAGAACGACCTCGGATGGTCTGACGACTACGAATCAAACAAACCTCGCTATCAAGGGAATCATCGGCATCGCCGCCATGGCCAAAATTAGCGAATTTGCTGGCGACAACGCTACCGCGGCACACTACCAGGTTTACTTCCCATAGATAATGAGCGGTTTCCAATTGTCTTACTATACTACCCATGCAGACTGTGTCGTCGAACTACGAAAACCAGTGGCAAGCGCTCTCTTTCCCTTCAAATACCAGTCATCTGTTGGCCAATTATGGGTCAGATTCGTCGTCTGGACTCATGTACAACCTCTATTCGGACAAGTTACTCCAACTGGGTGTCGTTCCAAACTCAGTACGTACCTTCCACTTCTCCGCGGAAGTAAACCGTTAGAGATGCCATGCAACGCTAGGTCTATGAAGCGCAAACAACCTTTTACTCTCAAAATAGTACGTCATTTGGGGAATTTCTTGATATGAAGCCGCCGAATGTAACCTTAAACTCAGGCAAAGGTGGTTCATATGGTCTTCCACTGGACAGTAACGCGCCCAACAAGTCCAGAACAGGTGCGTCTGTCAGATCGGATGTCACAACTTGGACGTAGTTAAACCACATTCGTGCGGAAGATTGGATGATGTTTACAGCGAGCACAGCTTCCAATAGTGCGACAAGAGATGAGCTGATCCTGCAAATACACAATTTCGTAACGGCGGGTGTTACAAACGAGGCTTTCCCTCTAATCTATAATCCGACGTCAGCTGAATTTACGGACGGGCCGGCAAGGTGAACCAGATCTCATTATTGATTATACATATACCTAATCACTTTGGGCGGCAGTCCCGGGCAAGGCGCAATGTTTTCAATGCTAGTAATGAAGTATGTATGGTCTCTCCGTCTGCAACTCAACGATATGTCTCTGAATTGTTGAAATAGTCAAACTTTGAAGAAACCGAATTTGTCGCCGCTCAATACATTGCCTGTCCGTGCGAAGGCGAAAGCTAATGCGGGTGTTATTGCTGGTGGTGTTATGGGTTGCCTCATCGCATTATTTATGATCACTTTCGTAGCATGGTCCTTCCGGCGACGTCGCCAACGGATACGGTGCGAGAAACTTGACCTTTGCTTCGCAGATGACTTAAATGCCGCACATGATTCAAGCGGTCCCATTATCTATGCGAATGGGGCAGTCGAACCATTCGCAGAGGCCATTCCTGATTCCTTCGCAATGCAACTTTCCGCCAACGACCGTAAATGCGAAGTTCGCGATTCTAAAAACTGCAGGAGTCGTGCCAGTGAGAGCGACATCGGACCCAGCGTATCTCAAGTAGAGCTACCCCCTTCGCTCCCATCACCTCACGGAAATGCGACTACGGAGAGAGTTCATCCAGCCGCACCTGCAAGCCAAGTACGGCAGACCCTTCTAAACGAAGTACTGAGGACGGAAATGGATAACTTACGTCGCCAGGTGGAGAGGATCAGAATTGAGAGGGAACTGGGGATGGATGGGGAGGGAGAGGCGCCTCCATCTTATGGGGAATAACATCCTGAGATTTTGAACGATCTTCGGACTAATTTGGTAGTTGGGAAGAATAGGGAAGGGATATAACGTAGTTCCACCAACGAGCGTGTTAGAGAATATTTCTCACTTGCCAAGCCCCATAAGTTTGCTGACACTTAGGCACACTCAAATGCGCGGAGTATGGGGACATGTAGTTATAGTTTTTATTTGCAGTATCATGAGGTAAAAGTCAAGAAGGCGAGTTCAGACATATTTTCCAGATAATTCGGCACGTACCGTTGCATTCGAGACTACACTTGGCGGAAGTGAGATGACGCTCAATGAACCAACTGAAAATGATGAGGTGTTTGCATGAAAGCATCTGTCAAATTATGAATGTCCACCTGTGGCTTGTCGTAAATAACCACGAGCGATGTTGTGAATACGACTTCAATCCTCACGCGATTTATTTTTCACAGTCATATGTCTCATGGAATAATAGTGCTGCTCAATTCTTAGGTCGGCTGGGTCAGGTCGGTCAGTTCAAAACTCTTTTGGGTAAGCGAGAGTCGAACTGACTGACCTGACCCAACCGACCTAAGAATTGAGCAGCACTAATTCAAACCACTGAGTATAAAGCCCAGAAAAAGCCCAATCAATCAGCCAGATATTTAGGGCACGTAAGGCGCAAACTTTGGACCACGTTGCGACAGTTATATAAAAATCTAGACGACATTGCCGATCATCCCTGATCGTCATTCATCTTGTCACCTAAGCTGTGGAGGTACCAATGATTTATGAACATTTTGACCCTGACCCTCCGAATGTTTGAGCGAGAGGCGGTATTGTTTAATACACAGCCGACGGGTAGTTGCACGTGAACAGGTCACCTCATCGTCTGATGGACTGCCAACCTTACACACCAACAGAACGTGACAACGGATCAATGCATGATAAAAAGGTGTAAAGTGGTTATAATTTCAACGAATGTGATACGGAGATTACGTGAAGATTTTGAAAGACAACGATAGTTCCCGGAAGGAATGAACGAGATATGGTAACTTGTCCTTCAAATATGTCAGAAGAGCGCTCGAACTTTGAACTTTCAATGCTCCTCAGCATTTGTATGGAAGAATATGGGGTGGGATCTTATTACGCGCGAGGCGGGGGAGGCGAGGGGAGGAAGGTTAAACGAGTGTGGGCGGGTGAGTTTGGGTTCGAATAATCTTTTGAGGACGACGGTGACTGAGCTTCGATATCGCCTGTCAACGGCTGACATAAGATTGATGGAGAAACCATGGTCGTCAGTGTATTTCATGATCCCTAAACATTCCGAGTGCTTACCGAGGAAGGGTAATCCATGTGCTCCACCTTAGTTGTCTGGACAGTGACAGTCAACGCACGTGTGGGCTGTTGCACAAGATTGTCGTTAATTAATGTACGTGCAATCAGTCCACGAAATAAATTCACTTTTCTATCATCCGTCGGATATCTGTAGGCATTCGAACAGTCGGAACGTGTGTGAGAAAGCGGAAGGAAAGTGCCGTTCGACGCATTGACGGTCTCCCTCATCGCCTCGCGGGAATTAAGCCTATGGGGAAACTGAGTTTAGCCTTGTGACCGGACGTTGGAAGACACCGAACCTACGTTGCCAAAAATGAATTAATGTATACTGCGCAGGAAAATAGGAGTTAGTGAATAAACGCAACGGATGTAAAAATCGTACATCTCCCGAGAGACCAGAAGAAGCTCATCCACACGAAGGTATTGGACATTACTGCGAACTGCGAAGCAGGAGATTAATATTGGTACGGAAAGAGCACTGATTGACTGACGCAAATGACGGACAATGTTGCTGCAATACTGTATATGACCAGTCACCGTCATTTCATTGTACTGTGTGGATTCTTGATCCATTTACCTTGTGAGTAACCCTTCGAGATGCGTCAGAATCATTTTAGGAAATAACACGACGAAAAATATACCGGTGTTGATGGCATACATCATGAGTGTGGAAATCAGTGTGTCTGTTCGCGCGAATCCCGTCCTGCTCTTGTGGAGGAAGTAGCAGAGAGAAACAGCAATGAGAATATCCGCCAGTGCCGCACTGCCGAGTCCGACACACGTTACCCAAGTCAGGCTCTTGTACTTCGCGAAGCTTTTAAGAACGAACGCCTCCACGGTAAAGTAAATGCCAAGAGAGCCATGGATCGTAGAAAGAACAATTATGACGGCCGTGAGGAATTTCTGACGGGTGATCTGCAATACTCGGCGCGCGAAGAACATTTGCACGCCACAGCCGACGATCCAGTTCGCATCGGTTTGCAACTGCGAAGCGATCTCAATAGAACTCTTATGTAGTAAATAATTCGAACGTACGCTCATTGACCAGTGAGGGATACCAAGGGTGGGGTAATTCCCGAAATTCGAGACCAGATACCAATAAATACACCATGTGCATAAGATCAAGTGCACGGTGTCCCCCGCCGACATTATACCGACCTATTTGTGGGTGCGATGAGTTAAGATTTTGGAGAAAAGTAAGAGACGCTCGACTTACAAACCACTTCATATATTTTGAATCTTGCGGGTAAGTCCTGTAATATCGTCAGAACGTGTCATTACCAGCGACCATAACGCCTGACCTGTAATAATGGTATCTGTGGGCAAGCATCAGTTATGAAAATATCAGCATGGAGCAAGAATTACGTCTGCAATACCGTCAGACCATAGAATCTAGAACCAGGTGACGAAAAATGAGTGGAGGTCTCATCCGACAAGGTGATACGCGTTACATACACGGCACTCACGACAAGTCCTATGAAGGCGGCGCCGAACGTGTCACCCACAGACATACTGGGCTTGCAGGTGAAGACTAGTAATGCGACGTTTGGTGGGGGTTGCAGAAATCCCGTGAAACATACAAGGTCTTAAGAAGCGACATGTCGTCGTTAGCGGATGACGGTGGCTTCAGTTCCTGAAACCGCACGTTCATGGCGGCCATAATTTGCCAGAAATGGGGTAGGCGGGATAAGGAAGCGCCAGGGCAACCTTTCCTCTGCCACCTGTACTATCACCCATGGGGTTCTTAACCAAATCTCGTGTGCGGCTTATTTTGAGTTCACCACATTTTTATACCGCCTCTACTTTTGGGCAGCAGCAGTGCATACATCTAATCTTGACTTTCCCGTGCTAAGTAGAATTTTAACGGTGTTGTAGACACGTAGAACTATGTCACACGAAGGGGAATGCGATTTCATAGGGTTCTTAATCAACGTTATGTCACTGATGGTCACGGTCAGTCACGTCATTTTGGCAGTGCCGATGGCACCATGGTGACACATTTTCGGCATCCTTTGTCACGCATTTTGCGTATTTTATTCTCTGAAAATCAGTCTCCCACATATTCCATCCGGAGAAATGACCAAACAACACACCAAACAGTACTACAATGGAAAAACACCTTTTCTACTTGGTCCCTAGAGCCAGCATGCCTGCCCTGACCGCGCAATACACCAAAATGGATGTGGCAACAGAATTCCGACCATGTATATAATCGATATCATTTCAACAACACATGTTGCTCCCGAAGTAGAAATGACACTAGATCCACCTCAAAGTATAGATGATATCACATCAAAACTGCGAGGCAAACGGACGAGAAATGAGGGAAGTAGAAATGTTTGATTAAGAACCCCGTCGCGGTTAAATCGGTGATAGGTGATAGTAGGAGGTCAACTCTGCGCAAGGGGCCAACTGTCGAAATTAATTAGCCTTTGAGCCGTGACGCTACGATCGGATCGCCGCCAGATATGGTTCCCGCTTCCACCGGGATGCTATGGTGAACCATACAAATATATGTGCGACGAACAGATCGTATCTGAAGTAAGCTGACGAAGATCGAGGACGAGGAAGAAATCTTCTCTGCACCGCCACATGCCTGTATAAGGCAAGCCAATATTTATGTGAAGATTCTTTCCGAAATTCCGCGAACATCTTCATTGAACGGTGAGCAGCGACGAGCGCTGGCTACGTGGCCAACCCGTATTGAAGATCTTCAAGGTACTGTAATAGTGTATGCATAAACGAGTGAGCGGGAATTGCCGCATAGTCCCAGTTACTGTATTGTTTTACTGGACCAACAGACATACCCAGGGTGTGGCGTTTTCCGTCCTCCGAGTGCCCCAGAACAGCCATAAAATTCTGGACGACATAATACAGGGTCGCCTTGAATATTGTCTTCCATCTTGGCCCCGTCTTTTAGTATGGCATACACCACGTCGGTCTTTTCCTAAACATGACCAGGTCCACCCTAAAGCTGTAGCGAAGTGGCATGTGCGCAGTCTGGCCACAGTTGCCTACCATTCCATTCACTCAATATAATGCCAGTCATCGCGTGGTCATCGATCAATCACTGATGGTCGGCAACGGAGTAGCTTGAAACCGGAATTACATCGGCTGTTCAGATGCCGTAAGAACAATTAGTGAGATCCACCTGCCTCGATCCTTCACCGACCAGCGTGAAATGTCACCAAATGTGAAGCGCTCTGATTACATCGACTCACTTTTTCCGGGAACAACGGTTTAACAACCTTCATTAGGTCCACGAAGCTTGTCAAGCCGTAAGTTCTTAAACTGCTCTTTGAAATTCAAGTTCGATGTCGTGCAGCGAATGTAGACTATCGTTCTCATTCCTGACATATGTGGCTGTCAATCGTCGTGATCCTTGCGCTTGTATGTTCTCGCTCGTGTTTGACCGCCACCTCCGTTATTATTCCATAAAAACGTCTGGCGTGGTTGAGACCGTTTTTAGCGTGCTCGACGTTACCTCACGAAGATGAGGCGAATAGGAATTAGGATCCGAAGCCGGTTCCAGTTCCAACACCGCATCACTTGACACCGACGAACGGAGGACTCGAGCGGCGGGGAAGAACGGGGACATGTCATCTTTCCGTTTGCGAATGTCGCATGCAGTCTGTAGGACGGCGGTGATTAGTTGCAGTTTCTTTCTCGCTGCGAAAATGAGGAAAGGAAGAAAGGAGCGAAAACGTGCCAGTGAGATTAAAACGTCCCCAAGATCCAAGTACACAACTACTCACCAACACATAAGGACTGGGCGATTGAGAGTTCCGTGTGGGTTATATCTCTCGTCCCCCTCGTTTTGTCGCATCCCATTTCACCCAAAGCCACATCCCCGGTCCCAGTAGCGTTCATCCTGCGGCTGCACTCAAGTTGGCAAATATCGAGCATATCAACCCGTTCATGGCTTCCAGACAGCCGGTTGGAGTGGTTTCCTGTCGATCGATATACATATGTAACCGGAAATCGTCAACCCTCTTTTCTCCAAAGGTCTTTGAACCATCTCACGCTCAACTGACCCCCTATCACACACCAACTCGACCGTTATTCAAGACGGGGATGAGGAGCACGCGAATCACCACCCCATTTTCAACCCTAACCGGGTCTCCGACCACACCAGTACACCACGAAAATAAATGCTGTGACCGGAATGGAACCCCAAGCGGAGCGGAAATGTGAAGTCTGAATCCGGCCGTGGTGTGCTGTCGATTGTTGGGTAAAGTGTAATCCCGTCGCTGGAAATGTTAGTGGTCGGGAAGGGGAGTGCGGGGTGCGGGGTGCTTCATCTTTCTAGGTGGGAAATTCCCGTTGGTTGATCAAAATTGAGTTCGGGAGTGAGAAGGAATTGAACGAACCTGGTCGCATGAAACATAAACGCGAGCCCGAGGCTGTCGGATGCTCCTAAGTCAGAAATTGGTGCGTCTGGCCGTGCGATCCATGCTATGTATTGATGCTGTGATGGACGGGCGAAAATAAATCAGTCGGTTTGAGCGTGGACGTCAGGCACGACAAATGGAGCGCGCTGAAAAATAAAATGTTGGAAAGGTGAGTGGTAGGGATCGAGCGGAAGATTGAAAGTGAATGCAAAAGATTAAAGGGGGAAACGTACAAGAACAACATAACCGGAAATTCTAACGCTGTACGCCAACTTTGTCACTTGCGAATTTTTCCCATTGAAGGTGTCAGGGCAGCTAATATTTAGGCAAAGTTGAGAGCCGGAAGTCTGCTGAACAGGTATTTGCAGTAAGCCCCATAAGCTGTTATAGGTCTGGGGTAGGGACGAACCCAACGCAATGGTCGTTGGGGGTGGTGCGGACTGCTTCAGAGCGTCTGCATCCCTGTGCGCCAGATTTCGACCTTCTTAGGCGCAGCATTGGATAAAGTGTCGTATGTCCAATAGTGCCATCGCGTTCAGTATCCTCAAAACACTAATTCATTCACACCTGGAACTGATTTTGGTCATGCCGGCCAGGGTTCGTAAAGTTGTAGGATCTCGGGGGTCTGGCCAGCCATCTGATTCGTCGAGGCTTCTAAGCAGGATTATCAAAGGTTTCGCTGCAGAGGCGAGGAGGGTGAATCCGAATCTTAAACGATGTAGTTCACTAGAGTTGATTTTCGCTGGGCAATTGATGACAGGATGGCGTTATTTGGTTTCCAATCCTTTGCCAAACAACAATGAACCTCATCGCCTTGTCTAGCAGGGCACTGGAGTACGAGAATGCAAGAATCCTCAGACCTAAATATAGGACATCATTGATACGGACGAGTTCAGAACATGGGGTGTAACTTTCTTTGCACGCACGGTAATGGCCAATTTCTTCCAGAAAATAATGCAGTAAAATGGTATGGACAACGAGACCCTATCCACGCCAGATCTTGTTGGGCAAAATTTTGTATACCCCTCTCCATGCCACAAATTCTGGATTGAATTAGCGAAACACGATACGTTTGAAAGTCATGATTCAGTCCTCGAGCGCCTGGAAGCGATTGTAGTACTGTTTTGTCTGCGCTTCGACAAGTTCCTGAGTTGATTCTGCGAGATCCTCGATGAATTGACCTGTAATAAGAACATTCGTATCCTAAGTTGACTCACAGAGAATAATACGAACGGTGACAGACATACCTGGTGCGCCTGCGAAATGTGCGAGAGCGGGAACGACACTGTTCGGAGGAAGGATGGTATTATCTGCAATCTTTGCACAGTCCTTTATGATCGCGAACTTTCCCTGTTCGATCGGTCAGCACCACGCTAAAATGACTAGGCAAAGGATACGCACGATGACGCAGTTCTTCCCGATTTGAACGTGGTTCCCTATCGTTGCTGCTTCAACGACCGAATTGGCACCAATATGGACATGGTCCCCAACTTTCATAGGATAGTAATTGAAGTTTCCGCGATACGTTTTATACGGTGGCCTAGTTCAAGATTTCAGGTGAGCAACTTGACGACGTCAGCAGTAAAGAGTAGCCTCACCGTACGATGCAACCTTCACCTAAAAGACAATACCTCCCAAGTGATATAACTACAGCATGCCCGGGTCCCAGACGCCGCAGGTCACCACGTATGATAGAGCCACTTGAGATGATCGTCTTTCCGCCGAGTATGATGTTTTGAGGACCCGCGATTATCGCTCGACGCGATACTTTGTTGCCTGTGTCCTATTTGATAATCAGTCTCGTACGAAACAAGTGGAAAAGTTCTAAAACGCGTACAGTTTCGATGTATTCGGCCTTTGTGTAGTAAATTGGTGGCTGGAGGGTCATAGCGAAAAGAAAGGCATGTTGGTATTACGTCATCGTTCCTCTTTCGTTCAACCACATCGACACCCATGGCAGACACTGTTATTCGCGAGGTACTAACACTCTGTACTATCCCTTGCTCAACGCTGAAGTGTTCTCAGGTTGCCAAAGACGTCTGGATCTTCTCAAAGTCAGCGTCCCGTGGGATTCAAGTTGTTCTTGCGAGCTGAGCTTGAATGTTCGGAATTCGGTAGACCTTTTGCGCGCTTTGGTCTCGTCCCAGTCGGCGGACGCTCGACGGCTGTCAAGCTCGCTGAAGGAGACGTTTGGGTTCTTGCTTCGACTCCTCTCAACACCGAAACGAAGACAAAAATTGACGAGCTTGGGCCTGTAAAGTGGGTTCAAGGATACGGAAATGGCGAAGATGACGTCATACTCTTGTTCTGCCAGATATATTGTTGGGCCAGACAGCGTCCACTATCTGTTCCTCCGTGAGTCTCCAGCTGCTCTTGTGTATTAAAGTCGTTTTATGGATGGTTTGTTCTTCAGGTGAATTTAAGAAAGCCTACCCTCAGGCAAAACTCATTGGTGTCGAGACTTTACTCAAGAAGAACGAGCTCGCAGACCTGAAGTTTGACGGAGGTTCGTAGTCGCAGATTCACCCATGGATTTTTAACTTCTTAACGAAATACAATAGCATACGGTGCCGATCCTGAAGGCACGAAGTATGGATTCGAAAATGAGGTAAATTCGTCAAATAACGGAATTGAAAATATTGACGTTCTTTTTCGTTCGAAGATAAAAGCATGGTGCGCGATTTCGTCGTCTATCGCTTGTACACATCAAGACAATGTCCTGTAATCCCCCTTAGCTATTTCTCTGGTTTTCAGAACAAGGACGTCGCGTTTTTTCACGAACCATCGAAATCTCTGATAGAGGCAGACTTACTATTTAATCTTCCATGCAAAGAACAGGTAAGCATCCGAGTCACGACATTCTTTTCCTGGCAAATTTTGACTTACGCATTCCTGTCATATAGTACTCTAAGACCAACTCCTCTGGTAAAATTCCGATATTCAGTAACATCAATCCGTTTGGGTGGGCGCACAAACGCTTTGTGTGGGATGCTGGGCGCGATAAAGTGTCAGTTATTCCGCCATGTTCTACCAAGAATGACTGATGTACGTATATTCCCCACAGTGCAATGCGCCGAGATGCGAAGACCGTTGCGGGGTGGAACTTTACGCGCGTTATTCCGTGCCATGGTGTAAGTTTTCTAATCCCATCACACCATTTGTGGAATTCTACCGTGTCAGCGGTTTAATCGTTAAATGCTTGCTGACTTCGCCATGTTCTGCTGATATCCAGGATGTCATTGAGACGGATGGAAATAAAGCCTGGCGTGAGGCGTATAAATGGTTTTTGGACTGATTCGATAGAGCTTCGACCTGCATCACGGACTTTACTTCAACACGGACTTGCGATTAGACGTTATACCGTCCTCTTCTCCTATGGCTCTGGTCGCGTGGACCATTCACAGCGTTATCGTCAACTATATGCCACGAATGATGGCTTATGGTTTGCCAAGTTCATTCGTTCAGCGGTAATTCAAGGCTACTGTCTGAGTTCAGCCAAGAACCTAGGCTGCCACGTGTGATCGCTCCCATGATATATTCGACGAAGCTCTTGGACGTGGTCTGTGCACTTTCTGTACATGCACTGCCTCCTGCATGAATTACCCAAGCCAGCACTGCCCACCATGCCCCGTCCAGTTATCTAGCCAGCTATCGCTCATCCATTCCCTCAACTACTTCTCGACATAGCGCGATGAATACTACGGAGTGCATCATCCCTCCGAATCCTGACATTGCCGGTACGCGATTCTTGTCGTTGTTTCACGAGGAGCTAGTTACGGTGCTGAGATAGTGATAAGGTTTCGGCATCCGTATTTCCATTTATTTACTCGCGCTCCTTACTCTCCTCCCAAATGCCATCGATAGTGCGGAACATACCGTTCAGAATTCTAGACTTTTGGGGACATTCATGAACGAGGATAGGAGGATACGTCTTCACCCACTCTCGCATCTGCAGAAGATCCTGCAATCCGACAACGAGGTTTTCGGGAAGGGAGACGTCCGCATGACTATGCTGTTTCTCGGCGTCGCTCTAACAGTGTCTATGATCGTCCAAGCACGCACCGTTGGGCTCAGCGTGTACTACGCTCTCGTCGTCATCAATCTCTGTCTGGTCACCATAAACAGCTTAGTGCCATCCTCCACTCAAAATTTGCGCAAACCACGGTATGAGGGCGACCCAGTTCTCTCGAGCGAGCGAATCCACCTTTACCTCGACACCTATCTTTCATTTGTCGGTGGAGTGATGTTATGGATATCTGTCACTTTGAAAACATTCGACACCACTCACCCTAATTGCACGACATTCACGAAGTATGACATATTGGGAGGTCAAATCGGAGCGGATACCCCAGCACTTTTTATGATCATCTTGATCATTTCCACTTTCTTCTTAATACCGTTTGTGAACATCTTGACTCCCTATGTTACATACGTCGTCTTTATCCTCACCATCACGGTGGCTATTTGGATGTTACTGATGCCGATTCGATATTTCAAGAGAGCCGTTATCGGCTTGGACAGACTTGGGGGGTTATCTCGAGCAATTTCTATGGCGTTACCGGATTTTCTGGTTGTATTAATTTCCCTCGCGATTCTGTCACCGACGGTCGTCATGATTTTCACGACGGAGCGGACTGTGGCGATAAATAATGTTGGAAACGGAAATAATAATTGGACGGTCTCGCAGACAACCTTTCTCTTCATTTCTGCCATTCCATTCCTCAAAATTGCGTTACGGGGGTTGTCAAAATGCCATAGAAATATAGTGAGTCGATCATACAGTCATTTTGAAAAAATTCTGAATGGTATCTGTTCGCAGTCTGAATATATCTCTAACGCCAAGATTGGATCAAAAAGAGACAGAATAGACTCAGTGAAGCGTGGAGTAGTTGCGATACTTTGTACGCCAAAAATATGTAAACCGGAGATGGAGGAGAGCTCAGTGGCGTTAGAAAATGACGGGAAATTTGGAATTTTATGACCACGTGGCCACGACCACTTCCGCTCTTTTCGACGTCCCGATGTTCGAGGCTTCGATGTCTTCACTGCTTCACTCACGGCTCTTAGAACAATTTTACAGTTATGTTTTTCAAAGTGCATGTTGCACGTGACCACATTGCAGTGTTCCATATGGTCAGGAACGAACAATCGGGATCAATTGGCTTCGGGAGTCATGTACTGCGCTTTGTCCTTGTACGCCTCGCTGAATGATCTTGACGGAGGATGAAGTGTACGAGGATGCGCCACCTCTAAAGGCTGGCCAAACGTCCCTGGCCACAACGGCAACACTTGCACATACGTCACAACCACCACCACCATATGAGGAAACGCCATTGGTTGAACGTTCCGGGTCATCCGCGCTCCTTCCGTCGTCGCGTGGTTTTTCTAAACGTTATAGCGCGTGCTGGAGGCTTTTCAAGGCGTATTGCATCGCACTTCTGGTGTTAGCGGTCGTCGGGATCGTCTGGAATGGTCTAACGATTGGGCAATGGAACATTGGGTGGCGCGATCCTTTGGTAAGTAATCCTCAGTCGCCAAACAAATCTTTCTGACTTGACCAGAGTCCTGTTATTCCCCGTCCAAATACTTCATTGCCGCACGGCACAACGCCTATCGACGGAAATATAGTCACTTGTGTTCAAACCTCGGACTGGAAGACTGTAGAAACCGTTGGTTATTCAAAGCCGGACCCACAACGGCCCTCGTCGAGATCCATACGAATCGCACCAAACGATACTGTCTCCTTCACATCCCACGCATCGCTTAGCCTGCCTTTGAATGCCGCCGTCCTGTATTTTGTCAACCAAGGAAGTCGTAAGGCTGGAGCCGTGACCATTGAGTCCTCGGGCAAGATAGGTACCGAAATAATGGTCAATATAGCCGTCATATACAAGACCGCCCATGCTTTGAAGCACATTGATGTCTGCAAGGTGGAAAGGTCGTCCGAGGAAGTCGGCATCGCTCTCAATGTCAATGTCAGCGAGAATCTTAACCAGCGACCTGACGTGTGCTCATCCACCTTCCAGAATTCTTACACATTTGGCCAACTCCAGCCCACCGGGGACTTGCCGGTAGTCGACATGAAAATCCTAATTCCGTTGTCGGCGGATGGTTCTCCTGTCGTGATCAACAACCTACAATCCACGCTGCAGTTTTATTCACACCACGTCGAAGACCTGAGAGGACTCGTCCATTTTCGCTCTATTGAACTGCACGCTTTAAGTGGACCTATAACAGTGGTTGTGAGTAGAATCCGGTGTATTCCAATACTGTGACTGACAGCACGATGTGGATAGGCACTTTCTGCGGACAAAGCCAATTTGTCGTTAAGCTCTGGTCCAATATCAGGGAGCTTTTATGTTCCAAGCATATATATAAAGACAAGCAACTCTCCAATCACGATATCAGTGAGTACCAGGACACCCTTGTGTGTTTGAGACTGATTATTGTCGTAGGACTTGGTGTCGGATGAAGCTGTTGTGATGAATGTAAATGGTCCTATTATAGGTTCCTTTAACATAACAAGCCTTCTCACCCTGGATACGTCGAACGCTCCCATCCGAGCGAAGATCACTGCATTCAGTGATGACAACGTCACATCAGAGATTCAATTGAACACATCAAATGAGTACGTGTACCGTGCGATTTTGTTTCTGTAAGCTGATATTGAGTCTCGGTTAGCGCTATCGATGCAGACGTCAATCTGTACTCCTTCGATTCGATCTCAGGTGGAACCTTCAATATCTCAGCAACCTGTATGAATGGAGATCACCTGAATATTTCCATTCCGGTGCAACCGGAAAACGCAGATGTACTCGTCACGGCCAGGGGCGTGTTCACACCAGTGTTCGTCTCGCTCAATCAAGCATACGAAGGCAAGTTTCAATTGGCGTCTGTCCTCGGGTCCGTGCGGCTAGACCAGCATCATTTCGAGGATCCCACGGGTAGGAATCGGGAGAGGCATGTGGAGGTTCATGAGGAAAACCCAATCGACGTCAAAGGTGATGTATCGTGGAGTTCTGAGGCGACGCTCAGATCTTTTGCGTCACTCTGGACATTGCGGTCCCATGCGTTACTAAACTTGTAATTGTATTTCGACATCGAGCACATCTTATTTGACCGCTCGTTAACCTGCTCTATGTTGTACAATAATTCCATTACTTGTACGGAACATCGCTTTGATACACAGCATTCATAAACAGACCATGCACGTTTCTGAGGTAATTTTGGTCATGAACTCCTTCTCTCGAGGCCGTTTGCCATATCACATACACCACTTAATGTCAGATGAGAAATCCTTTACCAGTAGGACCTGAATTTGTCTAAAGCGTCAGACTATTAACGGGCTTAATGCTAAGGGAGAGTTCCGTACTCGCTATTCGTTGTCTCGTTCCTGCACTATCGAGTAGGTCGGTATCGCACGTTCTGAGAAACTGTGCTTGTCGAGATCCCGAAGGCGACGGAGTAATATTAATGCCAAGACGGGTCACTTCGTGGAGTGAACATAATCCACTAAAGTTGTACTTGGCGTCGGAGCGTATTAGCGATTTCCGACATTCGTGTTTATCTGCAATCTTCTAATACCCTTACGAAATGCGTAGACGAGACCTAGCAAAGAAGGCACAGGATAGTCCGTAAGTTTATTGATTACCACAGAATATCTACGACGCTCTCACTCGTGCTCTTGTAAGTACGGACGGACATAGAATCAAAAATTCTCCTTGGACTCAGCCAAAGACTTCCCATGCAAGATTTGGCCTAAATGGGTCGGCAAAAAATTTATCCCTTTCCGCCGCAGGGCAAATAACTCCTTCAGGAATGGGAGCGGACTCCTTTCGAAGGGTGACTGATGCCATCCAACCCTAATCCGTAGCCGGCGATTGACGAATCCATCACAGTTAATTCGCAAGTCAGGAGCACCTTCGAATCGACGCCGCAAGCCGGCACTGTAAACTCCAAGAAATTGGCAGACGTCTAAGTACGTCTCGTAGTCGGCTAGATATAATTGGCCGGCGAATACGTTGAGTTGAATGGTCAATAGTTTCAAAGGCGAG
The DNA here is from genome assembly GCA_004355085.1 of Rickenella mellea. Taxonomy (NCBI): domain Eukaryota; kingdom Fungi; phylum Basidiomycota; class Agaricomycetes; order Hymenochaetales; family Rickenellaceae; genus Rickenella; species Rickenella mellea. The sequence goes on along the minus strand of ML170177.1, from coordinate 111,645 downwards.
GTCGGCCAGTTTCTGGGAAGGGGTGGAATGCAGTACAATGTAAGATCATCGCACGATCCCATGGCTTGCGTTACCCTTGGTGTATATATGTGCAAATGAACGTAGTCTGATCGGCGAATTTCTGGGAGCAAAACGTTGACTTCAAAAGGACTGGCGATCACCAACCGTACTTCTTGGTCCACAGTACTGGATATGATCCATTGAACGGGACGCAGGTACTCATCGCTGCCACGAAAATGTTGAGTTTTGATCGTTTTTAAGAAGTCTGCCGTGGCAAGGAGGCGCTCAGACCAAACGCCAAGTTCGTGTGTAAGCGTTGCTGCCCTTGTGTTTTTCAGAGCGACGAATGCAGAAACGAAAGCCGAAGATCTCGATAAGGGGATAGGGACCCGACCAGTTCGAATAAACGTTTTGACGTCCGCATGGATAGAATGGATAGAACCAACAGCCTTGGGCGGTCGTTCCAACTGAACTTCTCGCTCGACCTCGATCTCGTGCTGAATCTCCCTTTCTTGTTCTTCGTCGTTCCTGTTGTCACCGGAGGAAACAGCACCCAATTCTCGGCATCTGCTAGTAATCTCAGGAATATCCATGCCATTGGATGATTCCACGCTGTCACTTGTCTGCATCCCGTACATCATATCCAGAGTCTTGGCCTCCGGTGTCAGCCAGCTCGAACATAGTTCCTTCTCAGATATGCGATGCGAAGTAAACTGTTTCCAGGCGTTGCTACGAGCATAATATTCAATGCCTTGTTGTGCCCAACGTGGCACGCTGCGCTCGATCTCCGCACACGTTTCTTGCATCACCCATCTTAAGATGTCACGGACTTCGACCGTGTTTTCTCGCTCATCGGCATATCTCATCGCGTTTCGGATACTTCGATCTACTTCAGGCGGCCCCATAAACATTACTGAGTGCACAGACCCAAGACCTCGCATACGCATGCACCCTGTGTTGCTATCAGGTCAGGACTTGAATATAAAATTTCCGAGCACTTACCTTGAGATAGTCGGTCTTTAGTTACCTTTGGCCCTAGCGTAACGGCGGCTCGACTTCCATGAGGGAGTTTCAAATCCGTTCCCCTGGTATGAGCGTCATCCAAATATACAAGGCACTGGTCCAACTGCTGATTGAAAGGTGATGCCACAAATGTTTCGATGGTTCCATCCCGAGTTATGACTACGAGCTCATCATGATCATTGAAGAATAAAGTGGCTTGAGCATCCACATGCAGAGACAGCCAATGAAGAGCTAAACGTTCGTTGCGAAGCTCAAGCATCTGCGCTCCAACGTCCAAGAGAATTCGGACCTCCGGTTTCTGTTGGACGAGAAGTTCCAAGAAAGACTCAGCGGAAAGGCGTTCGCATTCGTTAGTTTGGGCGCAAACGTAAACGCTGTTCTCTGGGCGAAGGAGGTAGTTGAGGACTTTCGCGTTGGTGCTTAGTTGCTCTGCAGGGTCCTGCTGCTTGATTGAGGCCGGCAATAAGTACCGGTTGTCGTTGGTACCGCTGAAGCCTGTCGTGACATGAGTTTTACGTTCGGCAATGTCCCAGCCAGACGTGGAGAGTTTCATTGGGAATTCTTTGGCTTCCTTGGGAAACACAATGTGCGATAGGAAGAAATTGATGACCACAAAATTTCGGGAGAACAGGGGGACAATCTTCGAGCGGTATAGGTCTGGATCTTCGGTATTGACTCCATTGAGTTGACGCAAGCTTTCTGGAATAGACTCGCTTGCTCGAACCCATTTATCGTATTCCACCACGGGATTGTCGAGTTTGTACAGACTTTGAAAGCAGGAGTCGACCTGGTCTTTCGTGAGGCCTAGGTAGTAGTAGCTTAGACATGTCAGTGCAATGCAGACGTCTGGATGACCGAACTCTGCTTTCACAGCGGGTACATCTTTGGCGAGGTACGGAACAGCCAGCAAGGAGCGGTTTGGATCTAAGCCATAATCTACCCTCCATCTCCTTTCTTTGAAAACATAAATTAGAATGCCGTGAGCGAATAATCCCCGAAGAAGAAGAATTGCCTTCCATAATCCGCCGTCCGTGTCATGACAATATTCCTGTAGGGTTGCAACTTGACTCTTCGAGTGTTTGGGATCTGTGATAAATTTGAATGCCCCTTGTCTGACGTCCTCTGGAAACAATTCGAACGTGAAATTAGGCATCGCTCCATCAAGGATATTCTTTGCAATCAGGTCCACAAGACGCTCCCCAGCGACAAGGCTATGAATGCGAATTGGATCAAAATTCTCGCTGCGGCCTTCGACAAACTCCAATCCTCGAGGGTGCTCTCGTAAAACCTCGCTAGCACACATTCTAGCTAGTGAAAGAACCTCCTGAATTGTTACCCAACGGTCCGGGTGATCTTCAACTGGTCTTTGAGTCCCGGCGGTATATATGAGCTGATAGCGAACGTGTAAAATCTCATCGCTCTCGTCGAGGATGTCGCGTGAGTTCGCCTCCAACCATATTTGTGAATTGAGCAATGATGATGCCTCCGCGGCTCCAGAGAGTGCTTTATCGATTCCCATGAGCTTGAATGAAAGCATGTGTTCTGGTTGAGCCACCAAGATGCCGCCCAACCTCATGCACGTCTCATACATCTCCTGAATGCGCCGAGCTTGTTCTAGGTCCATCTTGACGGCCCGCGAGAATGGCATGTAGAATATTCGACGATTTGTTAGGCCGCTAAGACGCTGGATGAGTAATTGGAACATTTGGCCCACCAGTGGTTTCAGTACGACAACGCGTACAAGTTTGGTACGATCCGCCAAGGCCGATGCAACCAAAGGTACTATAACCGACGATTTTCCTTCTCCCATAACCAACTGATGGACGCTATTTTCTCCCGAACTTGGAGCGATCATCTCTACACCTACACGAGCTTGAATAGGTCGCACGAGGAAATTACCCTCAATCTGGACAAGCGGCCAGCCTTACATGTCAATACGCGGAGAGAAGCATCGTGGTATCTCACCTGAATCAGAAGCCAATCGGCATAGAATTCGCTTTTTCTGAGATCATGCTGGCCAGTATTCTTCAATTCTTTCCAAAATTCCTCGACATTTCCAACCATGGAATAGCCGAGCAGCCTCTGAGAACGTTGATACCCGAGTAGCGCTTCAGCAAAGGACATAAGAACACTTTTCCAATTTGAAGGCAGAGACGTCTGCGAAGTAAATGCCAATTTTTCGATGAGGAATTTTGGTGTAATTCGTGGCAACAGCCCAGCGGATCTCAAGATACTCTCAGATTTGGTCATTCCGTACCAAAGCGAGAAAACAATTGCCGAAAATAAATGATGGACTTCACTTCTACATTGTTCTCGATGCAGAATGAGAATCCACTCTTTGTAGGGATTGTCTTTAGGGTTGACGGGAAAATCGTGGCGGTAAAGCGATTTCCGACTTTCGTCCAAATCGAGTCCATACCGGTGCCAAAGAGCATTGGGGCTGTGTGCGAACTCAGCCAGTAGATTTCGCAAATTCTCGGTTGAAACAGACATTTCGGATGTTGCCATGGTCGTCGGGATCTCCAGCAAAGGAAGCAATTGAGTGACAATAGGTGCATTGGGTTTCAAAACATCTTCAAAACTAACGCCCTTCCGTTTAACGAGTTTGCCTTCGATGGGTAATAGTAATTGCAGAGGGTGAATGATATTATCAGTTGCCCGGCCAGTGCAAACATTGTCTAAGATCGCTTGGAGCTCAAACGTAACGGACCGCAGTTTCATATTGCGATACCAATGCCTAAACAATTCAATGACTTCGGATTCCATCAGTTGCTGAAGATCAAAACTCGGATGTTGGGTCGCGATGGGACGCCGCGGTTGTTCACAAGGCCATTGATCAACAAGGGCATCGATAAGCCATGGAATCTCGTCGTCAATCCTGGCGGCATAGGCGGAGTAACGACGCGTGGAAAGTTCATAGTCGGTCTCTCCGAAGCCCTTTGGTAACGACGCCTCTGGGCTCTCGCCAAATGGTATGGCACATGATCGGACAATTGGGGACAGTCGCCAGCTTTGCGGCTCAAAACCATATTGAAGTGAATAGGAGGGCCATTTCGGTGGTGGTAACGCGCAGAATTGTTGCACGGTCCAAAATGCCTGGAATGTATCAATGCATGGCCGAAAATCCGGTGATGCAAATGCTAGTGCAGAAAGAGAAAAAATAACTTGGTTGTGATCGGTAGGTGGACTCTGAATAAGTTTGTCGTAGAGTGAAAGCCAATGGGAGCGTAGCTCCATACGCAACCAGTCGCGACTGTACGTAAGATCTAGTTGATGTATAGGTCCAGAGAGCTCTTCCCATTTCTCATATTCACCCATAAGATCCCGTGAAACATTCAGGAGGGATGGAGAAATCCTCAAAGACGAGGCAATGCCATACACCAATAGTTCATCATGGGTAGTGGGAAGGTCTCTTGCATCGTACACCAAATCGACATCGTCAGACCGCAAGGGTCCCGAAAACTCCACTGGATAGAAGATTGCATTGCGAAGGGCCGCGCGGTCCAAAAGGTTCGTAATATTGTCGGAGGCGTAGTCGTCAATACCTACCCCGTCATGAAAAACACTTAGGCATTCAGCATGTGCAAAAATAGACTTAACACCGGCATGAAAGCCATGGTGTTGAGCGGTAGGGGGAAGACGTGCCCATTTGACAGTCTGCATTGACCGGAGATGCGAGGGGTAGTGGGTCCTCACAGCAGTCAGCGACCCAATCTGATTCAGAATTTTTGCTTCTATATCGTCAAGCTTCTGGAAAGAGAAACAACTTGCTGAGCGGAGGCCGTGCAATGCTTCTTCAGTACCTGTGCGACCGGTGAGCGGGTCTGGAAGGCAGTGGCTTGTCAGAGCATGTAGGTAGAGTAGATGCAAGCGATTGGTCAAATTCACGCTGCCCACGAGGCAACCGAGCTCTTTGTCGATTTTGTATTCGTAATATCTGACGTGACGGTCCTGGTTGGTAGCGACATTCACCTGGACGTGATGACCGTCTTGCCGGAAGTCAAGTTCGCCGTGCGGAATGAGAACCCTACGAGATTGAGGAAGTGCCAAAAGATCGTCTCTCTGTGGTCGCAGCACCAATTGGTTGGAGAGTCCAACAAGCGAACCGACTGATTTATTCAAATCAATAACCATTCCGCGAAGGTTTTGGCACTCTATTTGACTTGCAGCATTGACGAAGAATGAAAGCTTGAACCTAGGTAGATGGATCGACAGACTATCCGAAGTGCCACCCAACTAGTTGTTTTCGCCTCTCGTCAATGTAATGAAAAGTGCAAGAACTAAACACATACCTCGACACGAACGAACTGCGAGCGTTCAAGTGGCTTAACACATTCCGCGATCATTGTAAATGTACGACTCCGCATGTCAATCAGAGAGATCGAGGGAGATGACGGTCGGTAAACGGCCCAGCGACCAACCTGCGGAAGGTGAATATGCCAATTATTCGGTGATGATATCCAAAGAGTCTCCAGCGGTCGCAACTCAATCGTCCGATCCGACAGATGCAGCCAATGCACGTTTTCCTGCACGAGTAGCTGCGGGAGATCACCATCGAGCTTATTGTGCGGGATGAGTTCAAGAATGTCACCCGTGTTCGGCTGCTTTGTTCGGATCACCAGTTCGCTCTCCCGGGGGCTTAAGTACACCTATGTTCAGATAAATGTGAATGTCGCTGCAATGGGAGACCGAAGACGTACTTCATAACCTGAGATCAGATGCCGCGCCTTGAACTCCATTCCAGGCATGTCACTCGGAATAATGTCGAGAACTGTCTGGAAGGGAAGTTAGACTATGTGAGACAACGTCATTATCGCTTGTCATGCTCACCTGACCAAATATTCTGTTGTAAGTGGCTTTGCGGACCATGTCAGAGGGAAGACAACCAAGCGGTTTTCCGTCGATGAGCAATTGGCCATCCATGACATTGTAATGAACTAGCTGTGATTTTTGTCCAAATCCTTGAGCCGTTCGCGAAACGAACCAGCGATCATTCGGTTTCGGGAGTTGTGTCCAAGGTAGGCCAGGGCGATATGCATCCCAGATTGCTCGTATAGCCAGGTCAAGTCCTGATCTACGTTGGTTAATGATGGCGGTACTAAGAACTTTCTCCAACGTATAGGACAATCGCCGATCACGAGTAAGGAATTGCTTCCTGTCGGATGAGAGTTTGTAAAAATCTGGCGGGCTTTTGTTGTGACATGTGACCGCACATTGGACGAGAATGTCGACGTCGTGTTCGGAGGATAACAACTTTTGAAGGTGGATAAGATCAACATCGTACGTGCTCCTGCAAGTAGCGGCCATCTCGCATATACGCCATTGAAACTCACTCAGTTCTTCGTCACTGCGGTGAATTTGCAATTTACCAGCCAACTGATCCATCCACTGAAAGGTCACCTTCCGAGCTTGTTTTAATAGGGTGAACACGCTCTCGGCAATTTTGTCGTCCCTGGTCACTGCGAGCAAGCGGGTAGCGAGAAACACGATTGTTCTGACCGACAGCATCTCCCGCCAGTTATCCTCAACAGTTTCGATCAAGTTTTTCAATTCTCTGATCAAAACTGCACCGAATTCGGGATCTCCCAACTCCGTATGCCACACTCTGTTGCCTTCAGCAGTCGATGGTCCGACTTGCCATGCTGACTGCACGAGAAGTGAATGCACTTCAATCGTCCCAAATCGCAGAGTCCTCGCTCGTAGTTCTCGTACAATATTCATCCACTGCAACAAATCACCGGAACGAATGGATCCAAACGCGATGAATTCGTGTAAAAAAAGCTCTTTTGGGCAGTCCGACTGATTCGCAAGAATTTCATTTGATGTCGGAAAATCACTGACGGCAGATTGGAGGACATGGTATGGACTGGTCGGCGAGATTTTCAGCGTACATTGTTCCTTTATATTCCAGTTTCTGAGCCCAGTTGCAGCCCATTTTGAGGATGGACGATCAAACAACCTGTAATGTAGACCATTGTTCACGCAAATGCGACTTTCAGTGGTAGGAATGCTCTGGGATCGGTAATGGGCAACCAAAAAGGACTTCGTTTCAGATGCTATCGTGATTTGATGTTGCCAATCGTCGCGTGCGGTCGTGTAGTAAATTTTCAGCGTCGGATAATTCTCCAAGCAAATAAAAGGCTCTACGCGTTCCATCGAGGAATTCAAAGTGCCGCAGATGTTGTGGAGGATTCTGTAAGTGATGTTTCTCCACGTGCGAAACGGGGCTGGACATTCCAGCTCGAATACAACAGCCTGTGCTCGCAGTTCGTCTTTCGGCAACGGCCATTCGTGGACACTAATTGACAAGCCTGACGCCTCTCTCTCCAACTTACACTTCCCGCACTTCTTTTTACGATGAACCGAGCGCGAGACGCCTTTGCGATATACCCAGTGAGACGAATGGTCCAATTCGGCAGCCTGCGTTGTGAGTTGCCTGTGTTTCTCGTTGAGACGTCCAAGTTCGGAACATCGGTTTTTCCGTTCCACGTCTGCGTCGTGTTCGATACGACACTTGAGTTCTTGCAGGGAATCTGATTCTGAAAAGCACCGGATGCCAATTGTGTGACTATTGATATCATCTGAAAATATTGACGAGGTTTGAAAGGCCGCCGATGAACGTCCTCGGAGGTATGCTTCGATGCGTGCAAGTTGGTTGAGTTGCTCCGATTTCCGCAATAGTAATCGCGTCATCAGTTCCAAAGGAATCTCTGGGGAATAATCCCGTAACAAGGTAAACTGGGTTGTGGAAATCTTGTCCAGTCCAACCCATAAATGGAAAATGGTCAGGAACATCACAGACATGACTTCAGGATCGGACTCATAACGCTTAGAGGCTCTGTTCTCGTAGCGGGTAATACACTCGCCGATGACGTCGTATGAATTTGATTTGTGAAGATTTTGACCGACCCAAGCGTCGAGGTTGTTTCGGACTGCATCTTCGAAATCTGCTAAGACGGTAGTGGGATCGGCGTCGAAGGCAGTAGACCAATAATAATCGTTGAGAAAATCGCGGAACTCCGAGGTATTTCGATTCCTGTGCTGCTCATGAGGCACGAATTCATCGCGCACGATTGGGGAAAAGGAATGGTCAAGGACTTGAGATATGTAATCCTTGCTGTTGTGAAGGGACAGCTCGGTGTCCGCTTGGAAGTCAAGTTCATCGGGTGCCCATCGTGGTGTCAATGCCTCGACATGGTCTTTTTGAATCGACTGCCACCTCTCATTCAGCACCTTTCCTATCTCCTCGACTGCGGAAGAGACGTGTTCAACAACAAAGTCGGGTGCAGCATCTCCAATCTTGAAGAGTCGTCGAGCGACCTTTGCTCCCATGCAATGGAGCAGGTCGCTGTCCAAACCATGAGGAACGGCGGCCCGAAGAATGTCCGACATGAGAAATGCCATAAAACTCTTGTATGACGTATCACCTGCGCTGCTAAGTGATGTCTGTAGGGCAACTCTAATCACCAACCACAGGGACGATCTCCGCCACGGAAGATTGGCATTGTCCCACAAAACCTCATCTCCGATGCGCTTCTGAATACGTTGAAAATCGACTGGTTTGCCAATTCCGCGAAGAATACCAACGAGTAATTGTGTGATATATCGCGGGTCGGCCGTATCCCGCGTTTCAGTGACCCTTGACCCAGCCTTCTTGGTGACCGGGAGCGCGTCCTCGAGAATGTCGACATCCATATGGGACAAGAAATTCGCGAATTCATGGCGAAAGGATTCGTCGTCAAAATTCTCTAAAGGGACAGATACTGCCGACGCTGGGTAGTAACATAGCAGTTTTCCTATGGTGCCAGTCACTGCTGCTGCCGTAGGAGACACTTCGAAGCATTCGATTAAAGCGGAATCTTCGCCTTTCCGTATGATAATACCAGAATTCTGAGCGTGGATGAAAAATGCCAAAATCCCTGAAAGACAACGGTCAGATCTGCGGTAAATGAGTAGAAGGGACATGAACCTCCTGGTCGTAAATTCTTTAGAGATTTCATAACGGTGCTCTTCGAAAGCCCCGCAGCTTCTTGAGAGGAAACAAGCTGCTCTACCATTGCGACCATTATTTTCCATTGCGAGATTTCGTCTTGCGGAACCCTTTCGCAATACATCCCAGCTGATGTCGCCACCATGGAGGCAAGCGCCATATCGTTCGCGTGAGTGTCGTCGTCGCCTTTCTGAGGCAATTTCGGAGGCATGAAGATGTTGTTGACGACATACTTGAACTGTTTCATGTCGGTCATTTTATGAAGCGAAGTTGAATGACAAGTAAGAGGTATAGTGGCACAAAGTGGGTGTGGGTGTAGCTCCAAGCATAAGCATTCGTGGCTGCAAGGGACGGCGTGCATTCAACGTGCCGCAGCATTAGCATGGTCTTCAAAACTCTAACCGCGGTTTTCATATCGATAGACGCGCGGGTATGGAGTCAACGAAACCAACCTCGGTTGTTGTGGTTCGAAGGAATGCCATTTTGGGACATTCCAAAACCGTCGGATTTTGCCGACGCAACACCGTGACGACCCAGACCGGCAGGCTGCACGGTTCGACGAGCGATACACATTCCATTGGCCATCGACACTAGAGCCGTAAATAGGACAGTATCCTACTTCTAAAGCCATCGTGAGCGCTTCACAAACTCCTCACTTGAGTCACCAAATCAATTACAAACCAAACACAGGTATTGGAAGTCCAGGACCGTTCGAGTCGTGGCAGTTACGGCATCCGATAAATTATCCGTACGATACCCGCGTCACAAGTTGACCGGAACACCACCGAAACACGAGTTTAATGTTGAATGCGACAGTTTGTCCGAACTCTGGCAAGATGCTTGAAAAGTGCCAAAGATTACGTTCGATGTTGGTATCATGACCATGTCGTAAGAATCACACCAGATCACCGCCGAATCTCACCCCATTCATCGCCTGAACGAAATTCTAGACATGGCTCCCAAAATGCGACGCTCCATCCATCCATTACACGTGAGCGCCAGTAATGAAGACATATTTTTAAGGTTCACAACTTTCCTTGGCACAGGAACGCCAGCATCATAAACGGTGAAACTTGTCAGTTTTGCCACCAAATTATATTCCATTTCGGTTATAGCAGTAACAAGCCTATCCAGAATTCTCGAGAACTGTTGAATCAACCAACTGGCATACGACAGTCATCAGCTTCTCTTATCTTGTTCGAGCGTGTTTTGCAACCTAAGCCCAATCGTCCGCACACCCGCGTTCTCACAGACGGAGACTGCAAGGCTTGGAGAGGCACCGTAGAACAGCACCCCCAGCGACTAGACCAGGATAAACTACAGCGCGTCCGTACACCGAAATGAACACCTGACGAAAGATCCAGCGTTATGGAACTTAGCCAAAGAATCCACCTAGCGATGACCCAAGCTTGACTTTCGACTCGGCTTGGAGTTATGCCTTGACCAGGTGCGTTGGAGATAGGAGATGAGATGTCTACAGATGCCATCAGGTCAGATGGCTTGTCGGGACGTCTAGTGTGCAAACGATGCCGGTCTTGCCGTTCGTACTTGCCCACGTCGGACATCCCGTCAGCGAGCCCACCCCCTCAATAACAAATATCGTCCACCAAAGAAATCGTGAAAAAATAATCTACTTTACGTCTGTTTTTGTTTCATATACATCATCACGATCACCAGAAGACATTCTCAGCGAAAAATCTTTGCCCGTAATCGTTTACCAACCCCACCACCCCTCGCAGCCTTGGCGTCTTGTGCGTGCCTAATCTCCTCCTCCATCTCCTCCTCGGATATATGTCCACCAAGCGCGTACCACACAACTGTCGCCATACCAATCACCGCTGTTAACACGCATCTGCGAAAGGAACGAAACATGAGATCTCATATTCCCGAAACACGACGGAGAGAGAGAGAAGCGTACCCAGCCATAGCACCGATTCCCTTTGGTCGCCACCCCAACTTCTGCTCGAACGGCCCAAGCTTCAACCCGCTTAAATCTGTCGTCGAGTTATGTCCAGCAGCATTCCCGCTCGTCGGTATCCCCTGCGCCGCGCATTGCTGTATGAGTTCGGGTGGTGGGATGGGTTGACCTGGTGCGTTGGATGCGATGCGCGATTGGAGCGTTAGAGGAGCCGAGATGAGTTCGATCGCGAGGCCGACTTCGAGATGCCATTCGATGTGGCCTGTGAGTTTAGCGTATTAGCTACGTCCGTGGCGGCAAGCGGGGGACATACAATGGAAGAACCAAACGCCAGGATTGTCAGCAACGAATCGAAGCGTGGCGCTAGTCCCACCAGGTACTTGCACGGTATCTCGCCGGATGGGGTTCGCTTGCCCCTCAGTCAGAGGCGGGTTCAGTGTCGGGTCGTCAGATGTATAATCTTGTGCGCGGTTCACGATTTGGAATTTATGTCCGTGAAGATGGCTAGAGGCGCAAAGTCAGGTACGAATTAAGACACGATGTGATGCATTGAAAGGCACGGCGATCGAGACGTACAATGGGTGTTTGCCTATCCACCATCGAATCAGTAAATCGTCCCAATCGGGCTTTCATATAATCGAATACTCACCAACATCACTGTTCATCAACACAATATCCACAATATCACCCTCATTAAGCACGTAACTTCCCGGTCCATATACATTGACCACACTAGCGTTCGAACCCATACTCAACGCCGTCAAAATCCCAGGCACCACTGGTGTGTTATACGTGATATCATTGAACATCGCATGGTTAGCACCATCTGTCAATGTGTCGAACGCTGCTACGAGTGGGATGGTGACTGTTGCCGGAGGGAGTTGGGCGATGGCAGGAATGGGGAGGAGAGTGGTATCGTTTGTCATTGTTGGGTAGGTGTCGATGAAGGGGAGGGTTGTGAGAGCAGAGGTAGAGGAGTATGTTATCGAGGAGGTTGCATCTAAGTGAGGGCAGATAATCGTCAGGAATCATTACGCGTGGGACTGGACAGGAAGGGAGTCACGTACTGGGATTCAACGTATCAGGCACTGTATCGAACATATCCGTATCCATGTTCGCGTGGATAGCCCAGTTTGCCGACGTATCATTCCGCGCCGTAACAAGCACGGAATACCTCTGGGCGACAGTGACAGACAATACATCTATGGGCGACTCTTCCACGTCGGTCTGGCGGATCGCATGTCAACAAAGCAAGATACGAAAGGATGTAAACACTAAGAACGCACACCATCAACCTCGATAATCCTCATGTCGTGGCCATCAATCCAGAAGAAGAACGCCGCGAACGCACTGGTGTTGACGATGCGCAGTCTGTACGTCTTTCCTGGTGTGAATGGGAGGGATGTGTTGGTGCCGAAACCGGGGAGGTAGGTTGTATTTTGCGCGAAGTAGATTAGGGCTGAATCTGTGTGAATTTCCGTTGACCCGGGTCAGTTTTGATGAACAACGGGGAGAGGCGAGGGGTAAAGGTGGATAATTGGGTATATGAGCGCGGATGTACACACAGAGGAGTGGTGGCAAATTGTAATAGGGAAGAATGATGAGCAACAAAAGACGTGCGAGGTCGAAGAAATGTTACAGGGGATAATGTTTTCCCGTCAATGAACACCTTCGGAAGAATGAACTTGAAAAACGGTGCAGGAAGTGATACAAGCCATGGGGTTCATCGTATATAATGAAAGTGATGTGATTGGAGAAGAGGAAGGTTGATAGATGGGTCGGGTGGGAATCCCGAAAAGGTCAATAGGCGAGTGAATTGAGGCCTCGGGGAATGGGGGATATAGTTGGGACAAGTGTAGGCTTCTGGAGCTACGCCAATAATAGAGAACCATTTTTAGAAACGGCCAATGGATCCTCGCATTGAGAAGGATAAATTGTGCGCAACACCAAATCATCCCCATGAAAAGTTAAAGTCTAATAGGATGAGTTCTTACCAGGAATAGGCTCCGCTCCACCCGGGTTCGCGACATTAATGAACTTGTTCAACTGTACAGAGTGTTCTTCGTGATACCAATCACCCAATACGACAGTAAACTCCTCGTCGTACTTGTGAACCTCCGTAGGAGGGTGAAGGACGAAAGGGGCACGGAGACCATCGACGTATTGCCCTGAGGCATGTGCGTGCACCCAGTATGTGCCCCATTGACCGGATGTGTTGACAGGGATCACGTATGTGAATGACGAGCCGGGCGGGATTCCACTGGATGGTTGCGGGAAAGCTGTTAGCATTCGATACGGGGCGGAACAGAGAGGGGACGAACCATTGGGTAATACCCTCGGCGCCATCGTACCACGAGGAAGAGTTGAAGAACATTCCGTGATGGTGAAGAGTCGTAGGTTTGTCGAGAGAATTCGTCGCGTGTACCATGAGCGTATCATTCGTCGACACCGACAGCGGTGGAGGTCTACGAAACCGCCGCAATCAATCTGCAATCAGCTCCCCAGAACCACCATACAATTTCGAGGGAAATAACACGTACGGCCAAGTGCCGTTGACGCCAATGACACGTCGTGGAAAGAGACCATCGGGATTCTGGTCTTGGACGTAGGTAATATCCCACCAGACCTCTTGCACCGCCGCATTTGCGAGCAGCGAGAAAGACAGCGCCAACAGACTCAGCGCGACACCGAGAGTAGAGTGCATCGCGGTGGTGAGGGGGGCTAAGACTAGGAGGGGGTCTGGGAGGCGAATCCGAAAATCATGGGAAGAGCCTAATATGGGATGTCAAAGTAGCCACGTGGGAAGGAAAAAGAAGGTACGGATTATCTGATAGACCGGATATCTGATAACAGGAGTAACCGAGATCGAGATCTGAAGTGTCCATGCTTCTTTTTTCTCATCAGATAAGATACTCTCTCACATTCTTTTTCCTGCTTCGCGTGCTCCCCGTGGTTCTGGTTTCGGGTTCGTTGCTAAAACCCCATCCGTCTGGCGCGTTTGCGAGTTGTCGTTCTCCCCAATCAATCCCCCTCCAAAGCTCGAGCGAACGATGGCCAAGAACTTGTTCTCCGTCCCAATTTTCTTCATAGTCTTCCGGGAGACTCTCGAAGCAGCCATCATCGTCTCCGTCCTCCTCAGTCTCGTCGAACAAATCGTCAAATACGATGACACACCTGTCGATGTCGTAGCTCACCGTCGCGCCGCGACGACGACGACCGACGACGAGAAAGCCTCCTCGGAAGGTGCCCATCCCTCAGACGAACCCACGCTTCCCTCCGCCGCCGATCCCGGATCGTCTGACGTCCTTCTCCACCGTCTAATTCGTCGTCTCCGTATCCAAATCTTCCTCGGCGCGGGACTCGGTCTCCTCATCGCGCTCTCCATTGGCGCAGCTTTCATAGCCGTCTGGTTCACCCAAGCGCGTAACCTCTGGTCCAAGTCGGAGTCACTCTGGGAGGGTATATTCTCTCTCGTGGCATCGCTCTTGATTTACGGAATGGGTTTAACGATGTTGAAGATGGACAGGGCGAAGGCGAAGTGGAGGGTTAAGCTGCAGAGGGCGTTCTTTGAGAAGACGCAGGGTCGTTCGATTTTGCCGTCTAAGAGTGTTGAGTCTCCTGGGAGCTCGACTACCGCGCTTGGCGGTGCGGACGAGGGGAAGACGGGGAAATGGGTTCTGTTCATCTTACCGTTCATCACCGTCCTCCGTGAGGGTATGGAAGCCGTTGTCTTCGTAGGCGGAGTGTCCCTCGGTCAGCCAGCCACTTCTATCCCCATAGCCGCCATCGTAGGCCTTGTCTGTGGAGTAGTCTGTGGATACATCATCTACGCATTCGCATCTCGTGCCAGTGCGTCTTTCTCTCCATTATAACCAAGTCAATTCGCTCACTAACGGCACCGTTATTCTTTCGCAGCATTAACGACATTCTTAGTCGTAATGACCAATTTCATCCTGCTCATCGGCGCCGGTCTCTTCTCCAAAGCTGTCGGCGAATTTCAGGAAAATGCATTCAACAACCTCCTCGGACAGGACGTCGACGATCTCGCTGGAGCCGGTGACGGACCGGGCTCATACGACGTCAGGGGGAACGTATGGCATCTCGCATGTTGCAATCCAGAGAATAAACTCGATGGCGAAGGGTGGATGATATTCGCTGCGATATTTGGGTGGACGAATAGTGCGACGTGTGCGTTACGCTTTTCTCTCCCCATTCCTTTCATTTTACTCATTTGCATTGCCAGTGGGAACCGTACTCTCATACGTATTCTACTGGCTCGCAGTCATCGCGGGGCTCATATACATGAAGTTCAAAGAAGGCAGGACGAAGCTTATGGGTCGCTCCTCAGCCGCCGGTGTACGGAGGGATGCTGCGCGTGCTCGAGTGCGCGATGCGGATTCTGCTGCTCCCGCCTACGTTTCGGCACCTCAGCCGGCGAATGCTACGCAGCGCATTACTGCACAGCGCGAGGAGGAAGAGGTGGAGGTGAAGTGAGTCCCAGATTATGAGACGAAAGGCAGATAAAATGATCTCTATAAGCGAATACCTAGTAGATACGATTTTACATGTTCTCTGTAACGATTTCGAGCTCCCGAATTCTTATGGAGGTTTGGTGGAAAGATATTCCTGATAATATCATTTCGAAATATCGCCGTGCAAATAATTCGACGTGAAATTAGCATTTTAATCGGGCGAAAATAAATATGTAGCCCGTCCGACGTCCCTCGTCTCCCTCCCGTAACCTCAGGGGTACTGGATATTTCCTCCTACATCCACGTTCATTCCCCTGGCCATAATTGCGCCATCACACGTAAAACAATGCGCATCAGCATGTATGATAACACCCGGTTGCGAGAACTAAAAGTGCGAAGACGTGCACATGACAGTCGACGAGGCATTAAACTGTACAAGCACGCATATTGATTGAATGGCTCTCGGGCCTTCTTTCTTATCTGATAAATTATCCAACGCGGACCAACTACCGACGAAACGCATGCTTCGAAAGATCCGTCTCGCCGGGATCCCCTGCCGAGCACACAGTCAAATGATATCTGATATCGCGCTTTGAGCTTGGCGAGGCTAATTCGCGAGGTTAGGCTTGGAATGGACGGTGTTTGTTCTTGAACGAGGTTAGGTCCCCAGTTGTGGAGTTGTGGTGAACGTAGACATGAATGTGGTTCACCTACTGTGCCAAATCGGCTGGCACCCGAGGGAGGGGAAATAGTATCCGAGTGTTTGGGTTGCGGGTTGGAGTCGGCACATGAATTTGTTGTTTGTTTTTCTCTTCTCATGGTGAACTCGTGACGACGTTAGTACGTAAATTCTGTCGGCGCGTTTGACGCGTGGATGAGCATCTCAGAACAGATGAATGCCATTTTATGCAATATCCTCGGTTTCGTTTGAAGGAGAGTTATTTTATTTGAGCGAATGGTTTCTGCAGTCAGTTGGTCACACATCTACTGCAATTTTCTCACTCGTTTATGCCCTCAACGCACTCACAACCACCCCTACGATTCGGTAACGAGTTGCTATGCTCTATTTCATAGCTAAACCCGATGATTACCCACATCCGCGGAGTTGCAACCCACGGTTCCGAACACTCGTTCCCACTGCTCAATTATTTCATCACTCTATTAGGCGCGTATTCACACACATACTGCACGAGTGATATGCGGTACCGCCAATACGATCGGTTGTGTGCGCGTGCATGCGTGCCTTCGATAATGTACCTGTCTTGCAATTGGGGCGCAGTGTAGAAGTGGAGTACAGTAGAGGCACGAATGTTTTGGATGCGTTAGTGAGAATTTCGAGACATCGATCAGGGTGCGAATTGATTGTTGCATGCTCTACGGTGTTTTCCGCTGTGTCACTGCGCTGAGGTAAATTTGATCGTGCGTTTTATGTGAAAATGCGTCCGCGTCACAGTAGAATTAGGGGACTGTTTTCTACACCCGAAATATTATTTCAAAGTCCTTTTCGTGCGGACTTCGGTTAGCCACGTAGAAATACCTCCATGATTTCTAATTTATTGCTCCCCAAAATTTCCTCACGGTGAAGTCAAGGTTTCGCAATGTCATCCGTCTTTCCCGACCAAAATAGAGTCGGGTAATTTACCATGAATTGACGTTCTGAACAGAAAAATCGTTGCGAAGCATGTGGTGCCGATGCGATCCTCAATTGCCTCTAACTTCGCGAATGCTAGTGTTATCTCATCCGAAAACATCCGGACCTCGATACCTTGATGTTTTCGCTGTTTGCCCCTCGAAGGGCTCGTCAAATGACCATCATAACTCCTTCTAACAACTCACTCATTCGCAAATGACAGGATGCGCATTCATTTGGTGCCTTCGCCGATATCTGTACATGCAAGCCGCTTTGCACGAGTGGCTTCCAACAGAACGGCTCATCGAACATATATCTTGTTTCATCGGTGGCATACCTGGACGTGGGATGGCCACGCTTTGGCGTTCTTTTTGGGACAGAGCATTTCCCCATCAACTTGGCAGTCCAAGAAATCAAAGTCTTCGGCGCCGATCGGAATTATCTGATAAGTGGTTAGAGTAGGGATCGGCGTTTGAGTTATTTGCGTCCGGTTCTATTTCCTTTATCTGATATGGATATTCAGTTGACGTAGTGACATGACAACTTGGCCCGAGGCAGTGAGGAGGAAATGAGTTGAAGGAGAGGATGGGAGCATGTAGGTCAACAACTATGCAGGGGCGATGCGAGTAAACTGGGGCATCAACGATCCAACGCGCTAGTCCTCCATTTAGTAATTGAATCGTAGATGCCGCCGTTTCGCACTGCTGTTTATGATGTAAGTACTGGTAGGTTTTTTGTGAAGGGACGCACTGTGCCATGCGAGATGAGAAGCCGAGTTGA
Organism: Rickenella mellea; assembly: GCA_004355085.1. NCBI lineage: Eukaryota > Fungi > Basidiomycota > Agaricomycetes > Hymenochaetales > Rickenellaceae > Rickenella > Rickenella mellea. The sequence goes on along the minus strand of ML170177.1, from coordinate 93,832 downwards.
AATGTTCGGCAGGGGATGATAGGAAGCGGTCGAGCCAGAATGTCAGAATATCGTACGTGACCACGACCAGCATAGATTCGTAACCAGCATTGCTATCGATGTGCTGCCGTCACTGGCTGGTCACGAGCCTCAGCCAGCCAGTGAGATTATGGACCCATCCTAATTTCAATTTTGCAATGAATGGGAACGTGGCGTCCTCTTGGAGCCCTCCAAGTCCCCGTTGTCACCAGGCGTAGCCCTCCAGCACACCGCAGGTTGGCTGGACGAAAAGAGATGCCGCGCCAGAGTCAGATTGCAGAGCGGTGTTCCCATCCGATGTCACTCAGCCAACCCGAACATTGTATCTGATCAAAATCCGAGGGTTGTAAACACAACTTCCAACACGCACGGAAGTCGTTTTCCTATGGCTACATATGTAACGGTGGTGTGGTGGAAAGAGGATTGCGTTCGGCACCTACCGAATATTTCAATCTCCGCTCACCACTGTTACTGGCTTACGTTACATGTACCGGCTTACGCAGCTCGCCATCTCCCTCGATTACTGTACTGTTCAAGCTAGAGGTCCTCGAGAATTCCCCTAGCCCTGCAGCTGCTGTCACCTCTCTGGATCCTGCAGGTTCAAGTCGTAATGTTCATTATATGGTCACTGCGACCAGTTCCATCAGTACCGTCACGTTCGCCCACACCTGACACATCATGAAACATCACATAAAGGCGACTGGTGGTAAACGAGCAGGACTGTATCCCTATGCGATGCCTACGACTACTGAGAGCCTAGCCAAAGAACGAGCAAGTCCGCTCATCGCAGAAGTGATTTACTATGGCAACATCGTGGCGTCGAGGCTAAAGCGTTGTCCTCGAGACCGCTCGAACGTCTTTTAAGATCCAAATTGATCTGAACTGCTCATCATGTCGACGTCCATGACGTATTACCCAGCTCCTCGACACCACCCGTCTCTGAAGATCTGAAGTGTAACGTTCCGATTTCTCTTGCCCACAGGTCTCGTGTCATGATCAAATTTGTTGCCATTTTACTGGGTGATGTCTTTGGCACCATATCTTCATGAGGGACGATGCTGCCATTCGCCGACTGCTCATTTACGTCAACACCTCCATCTGGTTCACGACCGAGAGATATATTACTGAAAAGGAACGTGGTACTTGAGAAGCCTGGGGTGGGTCGCCTGCACGCCGTCCAAAGTGACAGTCCCGTGGACTCGAAAAGGGACCTAAGCTACTCTCCATCAAAATCAGCCTGTAACAGAAGTCGATATATTTAAATTCCCCACTCAACGACATGCAACGCAGAAACAAAATGGTCACAGCAGCGACAACAGACTAAAGGTTAGTGGAAGGAAGGTGAATAGGTTGTGAGAGTGGGTGGGTTTCGCAGGAAGAGAGAACAGAATCGCGGGTGTAAAATCAAGAATGAGCATGAAACAAATGTACAATTGTGAGATACATGAATGAAACTCAAACGAGTAATGCACGGAGGTCGTTTTCAGTACGAAGCCGAGTTGGCGAAGTGTGACGGTGGGCAACGCTAGTCGTCGCCTTCACCAGCCGATTCAACCTTTTTGCTCTTCTTCGCACGGGAGGCAGGCTTGGCGGGTTTCTTGGCTTTTGAAGCGGGACGCTGGTAGTTACGTGGTGTCAGAACGACAATTGTTAATCACAGAAAGTGGTGGAAAGTGGGGAGAAAAGACGTACCTTCCGCTTCTTCCCTGCTCCTGGGTCGGAGTCGTCGCCATCAAGTTCATCGTCATCGTCATCCGTCACTTTATCAAGCTCTGCGGCGAAATCCTCGGCAGAATCTTCGTCATCCGTCTGAAATACGCGTAAGTGGGTGACATTCCATACGACAGAGTAATTGCGTACCGTTTTAGCTTTCTTCTTCGCGGCAGCTTTCCTAGGAGCAGCAGCGCGTTTCTTAGGCTTCTCCTCATCTCCACTGGTAGCTTCCATCTTCTGGATGGTTGCAGTGTTAATAGTAAAGTTAAAGGCTGGAAGCGAATGTGCTGACTTTGGCCACCTGTTTCCTGGGAGCCTTCTTTGGCTTTTCTTCGTCATCCTCGCCTTCATCGTCAGTAGTTTTCTGAGAATGCGGGTTTCATAAGAGAACGTCTGGAATAAAGCGGACATGGAGCGCCGTACCTTTGCCTTCTTACGAGGTGCAGCCTTCTTCTTAGGCTTTTCCTCTGCCTCTTCTTCATCGCCTTCCTCATCCTCGTCCTTCTGGAGGATGAAGCAGTAGTCAGAACGACACCAGGACCAACATGCAACCGTCCAACGAACCTTCGCTTTTTTCTTCGCAGGCGCTCTTTTCCGCTTGGGCTTCTCGCCACCATCCTCGTCGCCTCCTTCAGCAGCGGGTTTACGCGCCGTCTCAGGGATGTCCTCATCTGCAACATGCCCCTCGTCCCACGCTTTCTGGATCTTTGCCTGGTCTTCTGGCTTGAGTTCGTCAAACCCATCGAGGTCAGACGCTTGGTTGAATTTGGACTTCATGGTTGTGAGAATTTTCGGCGTGGTGCATCCCCAGTGGCGCCATATACTATTTGCAACGCGACGCATGTAGTGTTAGATTGGTTTCAAAGTAAAATGCAGAGGAATGATACGCACAAACTAGTCCTGCCGGCGATATCGACGACAGAGCCTACTCGCAGCGTGCCTTTTGGCATGGCGGTGCCTAATGAAAGATACCGTTACATCAGACGCGTTTCTACGCGGAAGTGAGCCAAAACTCACCCGTGCATGGCTTTGGCCCTATCAAATCAAACAAGGAAACGTAGTCAGCGTCCGCGATGAAATTTGGTTTGCTTTCACTTTGCAACATAGCGCTGTGCTTACCTTTGCACTTTGTCGACCTGGCTGCGTAGTCCAGCCTGTAGCCACTTTTCTTGGGACCAGCTTCGTCGCCAGACATGATATCCTGGATGGTGGTTGGAGGTAAGGAATGTTTGGGAAGATATCAACCACTGCGCGTTGCTTTCGCCCTGACTTGCCTCTTTGGGCAAAGAATGCACAGCCTCGATTGCCGCCGCTTGCCTCTTTCCACCATGGCACAGCCACACTACCGTGCAAACCTGCAAACTTGCTTTTTTGGATCGGTTCTGCATACATATTTCAAGATGAAGCTTCCACTGTGCTGTCTCCAGTGTTTGGAACGCTGGTATGCTCTGCGCAAATTCAATTGTGCCACGCATCAACATTGAGTCGAAATGTCACGTATGTAATCTTCCGCGATCCGTGGTCTCCTGGGCACTCTGAGCTCTTGGTATCTATTCAAATTGATCAAATTCGTTGCCTGGCTGTGCAGTGTCCAACGTGATAACAGCACAGCACAACGCTAGCGCAGACGCTGGATGTTACCCAACATTTCTCAAGACAGTGCCACTGTTTCGTACTTCACACCTGATCTGACTCGGACCTTTGACAACTTATCAACCGTATCCAACCATATTTCAAAGTCTAACTGTTGTGCACATGGACTCAACTACGTATTCAGTTACGTCGAGGCTGGTTACTCTGAATCCGCCGTTACCGCGCTGCCTCTCATCTCGAAACGCATTCGCGCCTTGACTTCTGCATGGCCCTAAAAGACTTCAAACGAAGCCTTGGATAACATTCTAAATCGGAAAACGTACGTTCACAGATCGGCTTTATCCGCCATTACAAGCCGAAGCGTTACGCTGCTCTCCGTAGTCCGTAGATCAGCTTCTCCAGAGTCATCCTGTAAAGGAATCTTTCTCGCGACGAAGCTGAGACACCCTTTTCCCGCTGGCGATATTTCCGTCAAGATCTGTACCGAAACACATTCTGGCCCAATCGTTTGAAGCTGGTGCAATACATTCCCCAGAATTCGGTTCCTCCGAACAAGCAGTGCACTGGCAGGTGTCCATCTGGGGATGAATCATCGACGTTTGTCTATTCCCGAATAGCGCAAATGATGGGACATCTTTAGTCTCCTCAGCTTTACCATTTCCTGTCAAAGATATATCAGAGACGATGGTTCTGTTTATGAAATAAGCTGGACAGTCCGAAGAAGAATCACTGCTTCCATTATCTGAGCTTACTGCTTCGTTTCCATGTGAGGAGCAACTACTGCCTTGACATTCGTCGGCACGGTCTGCGTCTGGCGAACTGGTCGGTTTCTGCGATATTGTGGCATTTAAATGAGTTTTTGGGACCTCGCACCATGATGTTATCTCCATGTCGCGGATGAATCGAATAGGACGACGAATGCTCCGGAAGTTTCGCGGATCCGCCGTCCAAAGCCGTAAAAGGAATCTTCCTGCCTCGTGCTGCTCCTGGAGTCACATATGTTGAACATCAGCATCCAAAGTCTTTAACAGATGCGCAAAAATCTCACTCTGATCTCTGGAATGTTTGGAGAGCAATCGAAGGACATTGTCCTTGCCCACACGACTATAGGAACGCTCACACCAAGTGACAAGGTTGGAAACCGTGGATTTCCGCGCGGATCGTTAGCAAATTCATACCGCCATTTTTTCCCTTCTGCACCGACCCGACGTACCGAACGACCTGCAAGTGCCGGACTCACGTAAATGGTGAAGTCTTGAAGGCCCTGTAGGAAGCATGCACTATTCAGCTCTTTATGGAATTGATGCATCTCCGATGGTATCACCTGTTCTGGAGGCTGGAAGGGCGCTCTGCCTGGATCTGGTTGGCCAGCTTTCATAGCCTCTTCACGGCGCTCAAGATCTAGTTCTGCATCAGCAATGTATCTCTCAAGTACCGAAATTGTTGGATAAATTGTCCACGAGTAGGAATTGAATTCGTCATGGTATTTCGTCTTCACTGTATAGTGGAAGTGTCATCCCAGTGCTTAGTTGACATATTCGTAGACGTCGATTCGGATATGCCTACTTACATGGTATCAAGTTAAGCCTCGACAGTCGACCAGCGCCTCTCGGTACGAGCTTCAAAGATGCCAATTGATTGATCTACATACGAACATTTCGTGAGGGAGTAGGTAATGGGTGGCGTGTTAAACGTGTCCGGCGCACAGCAAGCTGACCGAGAGGCATCCGCCTGGGTATAATGTGACACCACTCCACTGATTCTTCAGATTGCGTTAGGACACACTTGCCATCGTACCACCTTTGGAGTTCGCGTAATTCTTCCGCTGGTGGGTGAGGTGTTCCTAACGATATTTGCATGTTGAATGCTGGGAATAGGCCAGCCATCGTGTTTCGGGAGAGGGAGCGAGGGTGGAGCAGAGAACATGACGAGTTTAAATATGGATGTGTAATGCTTTTGTGCGGAGGAGTATTGCGGTGTGTGCAATCAATCTATGCAAGGTAAAAGAGACGTCCGCAATAAGCAACGTATATTTCTACTTTGCATTCGTCTGGTATTTGGAAGGAAATGGCTTTGCGTTCAAAATGAAGAACAATACAGGATGTCATGCATGTCATGTCGGGTTGCATGACTTCACACCGATTTGAGATTGCTTATTTGACGTCCAGATTCTACATTTACAAAAAGTACACTCTGAATTTCGAAACAGTAATTCACCCAGGATCCTCAAGCTCAATGGAAATATTTCGCGACGTTGCCACTGACGACTCCCCAAGCCTCGTCAACAGCTTCCACCACATCGGCGGGTAGCGGTCCTTTCTCAAGGTCAACCAGATTCTTTACAATTAATATGGTGTGAATAAACGAGCCAATGGTCACAGAAAAGAGTCCCATACCTCTCGAATGTTTTTCAGGCTGGATCCTCCGATGATAATGGCGTCCCCGAACTCCCTATTCATATCGAGGTAATTAATCGACATATTAATATTCATGCATTCGATGGTGTTTACCTTTTCAAAACGCTGTGATGTGTCTCCCAGCGCATCGCGATCTGCAGCATTTCATTCAGCTGTGGATCACAATTCGATTATGCAGTTGACGTAACAGACCTCAGGTAACGTCAGGTTATGCTTCTTCGCCGCTTCATTGACGATCTCTAATGCTCTGAAATACTGATCGTTCCAGTATCTTGCTCTGCGTATAATTACATAGGTCAGTGACATCGGCATATTGTGGAGATCAGGATGAAGGTATGTATGCGATATTATTCACCTGAATGTTGAGGAGATAGCGGAACCACTGTTCAGGTCAAATCTGGACCCAGACTCGACACCGCCTTCCCTGTTTGCGTAGCGACCTAGCACCAGACCGTGTTATCAATCATTTCCCGGGAATAAAATATCAGAAGATGAAGATGGAGCACCTGTGAAGAAACCACCTGCGAGAGGGCTGTATCCATAGAAGCTGAGACCGACTGCAAAATTTAAGATACGCTCAGATTCCGGAGCCGATTTACTAATAATTTGAAGCGAGATGACTTACACCTCCGGATGCATGGAATGAGCTCGGCCTCGACACCACGGTGGATTGCGTTGTACAAGCCCTGTGAATGTGATGCATCATGAATATGCGCTTATTGAGGAAACGGGTCGAATTCGTGCCTGGTATACAGTGGGTTGGATCCAACCATTCGCTCGGCAGAGCATGACAATTTCTGCAACTTCCCACCTGCGCATACAATGAACATCAACGAAATGGGAACGGTGACATCCTTACGCAGCATAATTAGAAAGGCCAAGCTGAAGACACGAGACAGTAAATCATTCGAACGTGTTTCAGAGTGGAAGTGCAACGAGCCTTGTTAAATTTTCCCTCCTTATGCAAATCATCGCATGCTTTGAAGGTGACCTCCCATGGTGTATTCCTGTGCCAGGATGAAAATTAATTTAAAAGACTATATGACGGGGAAATCAAGTGAGCACGGAAGTGAATTTTCACCTATCGGGGCCGTGCAAATAGAACAAGTCGAGTTTGTCCGCTTTCAGAGATTTCAGCGAGCGGCCGTAGTATTCCCGAATACCCTTGGTAGCAGCCGTGTGAGTTAAATTGGTAGCATGCGTGACTGGAGCCAAGCTACCTCAGCTGTATGGTTTATTCCGCGTATAGGATAGAGTTTGGTGTGGACATCCAAACCCCTCTGAGCCCAGTTGAGCTTCAAATAAATTCGATCAGCAGATGGAAGGCATGTGAATGTTAAATGAATGAAGCACTTCTCCGAGATATTCTTCAGAAGTTCCGTCGCAATACAATGCAGCGGTGTCGACCTGAGATAAGGAGTCCGTTGGCCATCATGAATCTACAACTTCACATTTCCGCAATCATCAACCATACCTTTGAATGTCCATGCTTTTGGAACTCGTCAAGGATATCAGAGACGTCCCTCAAGTCTGTCACTCGAGCATTAGTAAGAGCATTCTCCCGGGGTGCTCCGAAAGTCATAGTTCCCTGCGCAAGTGATCGTTCTTATTGAACCTATGTCGCTGTGGTTTGAGGAGTCGAGCGATGCGCACCAACACTACTTCAATATTGGTTTTGGGTGAATCAGAAGACATGTTTCGCGATGGTGTTTTCGTTTCTGAGAGCAGGCTAAAATACTTGTGCTGCATATTACGTCTCAATCGCGGCAACTCGGCATGGTTAGTCAGCAATGACGTCATGATGCGTCGTCGGGCTGTTAAGCCCGAACGACTCTGAATTGTTCGGGCAGCGGTGCCCGCGCATGTTTAAGAACTTGAAGTCTGGTATGTGTGGACGTCCAAGACCAGAATTCCACAGTCTGTGTACATCTCAACATCGGCATCGACAAGTAGTAATCGACCATGGTTCACGACAAGTTCTCCTGACCATGGAATAAGGTTCAATTCTTCTTCGACACCGCGCAAAATATCTAAGGAAGGTCATGCACCTTGTAGACCCCTCCTACCCCTGCAACAGACTGGCATCTGTTGGCATAGTATAGCGACAAAACGCACACGGAATCCGGAGGAGCACGGTCTGTTCCTGTTGTCTCCCCGTCTTCTAGTCTTTCACAATCCTTGGTTCTGCTGCAAGGATTTTTCTCCTGGTGGACTCGGTAGCTCTTGTTGGATTTCTTCTTTGTGGCGTCGTTTCCGAACACGTCATATTTAGGCATGATCACTTCTGATATCCCGATGCTCTACGTTCTGAGCGGTAATTAGTTATATGGCGGGTATATCACTTCTTGCATGCCCAAATCCCTCGCAGTTTTCATTTGTTTTCTGATTATGTATGGCCCGCAGCATCACATTTTGGATCGAATTTATCTATCAAACGCTCCAACCACCAATCGCATTAAAGGTACCAGGTCCAGCACATAACCCAGAGTCGTGAGGCTGGTCGTCCGACTTCGGTCATCGCTAGAGCCCGAAATAGACCCATTGGCAAAATGAGCCATAACGCCGGATCTTGCGTCAACTGTTCATTCGGGCGAATTGTGGTGCTTTACTTTCCCTTGGTCCAGTCGCTGGGTATGCTGTGGTATGGAGCCTCTTCAAGCTTTGCAGTTTAAGTCCTTGGACGGCACGGACATGCGAACGAAATGGTGGCAAGCTTTAGACCACGAGCGGAATTAAAGAACCTCAATTTTGACGTATGCCGATTCCGCGGTCTCAAGAATTCTGAATAGACTGGTTGCCGTAGCTGCTGACCGGAATAGGAGGCAAAACTGATGATTTTCAGCGGGTTGAGGGTTTTGGCACTGCTGCAAGGAGAATTGCGTATCGGACCAAATAAAGTCTTTAGTAGGCCTCTATGACGTATAATGGGCGGACTGAAAAGCGGCTTTGAGAGCCATGTCCCGAATTCTGTCGAAGAACAGTGTGAGACTCGGAGGTGATCTGGGGTGATTCTTACGACATGATCACGTTGCGAAGATCGAACATAATCTTCGGCGCGTTTGAAGCATCGCTCTCAACGTTGGGTTCCTTTGGGTTCAGGCAACCTGTGGCGAGAAGTAGCTCAAAGTCGCATGCGCCACTAAACCAGTGTTTTCGGGGCTGTTCTGGTCATCTTGTGATACGGGTATCGCGCGGATAAATTAATGGATGGTCCACAATGCCATAAATGCCACGACTCGAACCTGGTTCTGGACTTCCAATACCTGTGTTTGGATTGTATTTGACCCGTGGCGAACCGTTTGTGAAGCACTCGAGGATGGCTTTTAGAAGTGGGCCGATACTTGCTCTAGTACTGACGCAATGGAATGCATATCGCTCATCGAACCGCGTTTGTCGTGTCCGATAAAGAGCTTATCAACTGTGCAGGAAGAGTTCAAGTTGTGTCGGCTAATTCCGGTCATTTCGTAATGTCCAAAAATGGCATTTCTTCGTTGAACCACAACATCCAGGATTGGCTTCGTTGACTCCATACTAGCAGCGCGTCTATCGATATGAAAACCGGTATTAGAGTTCTGAAGGCGACTCTGATGCTGCGGCACGTTCTAAACACGCTGTTTCTTGCCTCCACGACTTGTCGCACTGAGAGCTAACACCCACTTTTCGTTCCATTTACTTGAAGCCCTACTCCTCATTCAACTTCGCTTCGAAAAATGAAGGACCCGAAACAATTCAAATATATCGTCGAAAATATTTTCATGCCCCCGAAACTGCCTCAGGAAGCCGATGGCGACGCGCACGCGAACGATCTTGCCCTTGCCATCTGTGTGGTAGCATCGGCTAGGACATATCGCGGAAGTGTTCCTCGGGAGGAAAGGCCGCGATGGGAAATAATGGTCACAATGTTAGAGCAGCTTATTTCGTCCCAGGAAGCTGCGGGGCTCTCCAAGAGCACCGTTATCAGATCTTTAAAGAATTTACGAGGAGGAGGTTTGTGTCGCATCGTCTCGTTTACTACAGAATTGACCAATGCCTGTCAGGGGTTCTGGCTTTTCTCATCCACGCTCAGAATGCTGGTATAATCATACGGAAAGGCGAAGATGCAGCTGTAATAGAATGTTTCGAAGTATCTCCTACAGCGGAAGCCGTGACCGGCACCATAGGAAAACTGCTGTGCTACTACCCAGCGTCGGCGGTGTCTGTCCCTCTAAAGCATTTTGACGACGAATCGTTTCGCCATGAATTTGCGAATTTCTTGTCTCATATGGATGTCGACGTCATCGAGGACGCAGTTCCGGTTACGGTGAAGGCAGAATCAACGGTCACGGAAACTCGAGACACGACCGACCCGCGATACATCACACAATTACTCGTTGGTATACTTCGCGGAATCGGCCAACCAGTCGATTTTCAGCGTATTCAGAAACGCATCGGGGATGAGGTTTTGTGGGACAATGCCAATCTTCCGTGGCGGAGATCGTCCCTGTGGTTGGTGATCAGAGTTGCCCTACAGACATCACTTAGAAGCGCGGGTGATACGTCATACAAGAGTTTTATGGCATTTCTCATGTCGGACATTCTTCGAGCCGCCGTTCCTCACGGTTTGGACAGCGACCTGCTCCATTGCATGAGAGCAAAGGTCGCTCGACGACTCTTCAAGATTGGAAACGCTGCGCCTGAATTTGTTATTGAGAGGGTCTCCTCCGCCGTCGAGGAGGTAAGCATGGTGCTGAATGAGAGGTGGGAGTCGATACAGAAGGAGCATGTCAAGGCTTTGACACCACGATGGGCACCCGATGAGCTTGACTTCCAAGCGGACACCGAGCTGTCCCTCCACAACAGGAAGGATTACATATCTCAGGTCCTCGACCATTCCCTACACTCAAGCGTGCCAATGGAATTCGTACCGCAAGAGGTGCACCGGAATCGAAATGCCTCGGATTTCACCGATTTTCTCAGTGATGACGACTGGTCTACTGCGTTCGCCGTCGATCCTATCATCACTTTAACAGATTTCGAAGAATCAGTCCGGATAAACCTTGATACTTGGGTTAGTCACCATATTCACGCGAAAAACTCCTACGAAGTCGTCGGCAAGTGCATTATCCGCTACGAGGGCAAAGCTTCTCAGTGTTATAAATCGAATCCTGAAGCCCTTTCTGTGATGTTTCTAACAGTTTTCGACTTGTGGGTCGGGCTAGACCAAATTGCCACGACCCAATTCACCCTGCTTAAGGATTATCTCCCAGAAGTTCCCTTGGAACTGTTAACGCGACTGTTATTGCGGAAATCGGAGCACCTCGATCAACTTGCACGCATCGAAGGATACATTCGCCGACGATGTTCCAGGGCTGTTCGGAGATCGTCGATATTTTCTGATGATATTACTACTCAAACAATTGCCGTCCGGCACTTTTCAGAGTCGGACTCTCTTAAAGCACTCAAGTGTCGTATCGAACTCGACGCAGACACGGAACGCAAGAGCAGATGTTCCGAACTTCGACGTCTCAACGAAAAACACAAGCAGCTCACAAAGGATGCAGACGGCTTGGAACATTCTTACGTCGTCAGATATAATCGATGGGGTGATCCATACAACTATCACGATGACTACTGTAGCAAGTGTGCGCTGGAAAAGGAAGCACGCAACTTGTCGATTAATGTCCACGAATGGCCGTTGCCCAAAGAGGAACTGCGAGCACAGGCCGTTGTATTCGAGCTGGAGTGTCCGGCGCCGTATCGGACGTGGAGAAATATCACGTACAGAATTCTCCACGACATCTGCGCCACTTTGAATTCCTTGACTGAAACAACGGAGCCTTGTGTTTGCCTGGAGAATTATCCGGCGCTGACGAGGTACTATAAGACCACGCACAACGACTGGCAACATCAAATAACGTTGGCATCTGAGACGAAATCTTTTTTGGTGGCTCATTACAAATCCCAATGCATCCCTACCACGGAAAGTCGCATTTGCGTGAACAATGGCCTACGTTATCGGTTGTTCGATCGTCGAACCTCCACATGGGCGACAAATGGGTTCGGAGGCTACGATATAAAGGATCGGTGCACTTTGAAAATCTTGCCGACCAGTCCATACCATGTCCTTCAATATGCCGTCAGTGATTTTCCGACATCGAATGAGATCCTGGCCAATCAGGCGGACTGCCCCAAGGAGCTTTCTCTACATGAATTCATCGCATTTGGATCCATACGTTCAGGTGACCTGTTGCAATGGCTGAACATCAGTCGAGAATTTCGAGCGAGGACTCTGCGGTTTGGAACGGAAGAGGTACATACGCTTCTTATGCAGTCAGCGTGGCAAGTCGGCCCTTCGAGTGATGGTGGCGGCAGAACGTGGCATACGGAGCTGGACGATCCCAAATTCGCCGAAGTTTTGATCAGAGAGTTAAAGAGCTTGGTTGAAGCCGTTGAGGACAACTGGTTGGAGGCGATGTCAGTCAGAACGATGGTATTTCTCGCTACGCGCTTGCTGGCAGTAACCAACGACGACAAGATTTCCGAGAGCCTGTACTGCCTATTAAAGCAAGCTCGGAACGCAACCTTTCGTTGGATGGGTCAGTTGGTGGATAAGCTGCAAATGAGCCGCAGTGACGGAGAATCTGATGAGTTCCAGAGGCGTGCATACGAGATGGCGGCGACGTGCCGGAGTACATACGATGTTGATGACATTCACATTCGCAGATTGTTATCTTCCGAAGACGACGTGAACATTCTCGTCCAATGTGCGGTCACGGTGCACGATAATAGCCCGCCTGATATTTCCAAGCTTCCATCCAATAGGAAGCAAGTCCTAACTCGTGATCGACGGTTGTCGTGTGCATTGGAGAGGGCTCTTAGCACCGCCATTATTAATCAAAATGGCTCAGGACTTAACTTAGCTATACGAGCGATTTGGGAAGCATATCGACCAGGCCTATCTTGGACACAACTCCCGAAACCGAACGATCGCTGGTTCGTTTCGCGTACGGCTCATGGATTTGGACAGCAATCACAACAAGTACATTATAATGTCTTGGATGGCCAATTGCTCATTGACGGAAAGCCGCTTGGTCGTCTTCCCACTGACATGGTCCGTCGCGCGACTTACAGCAGAATATTTGGACAGGTGGGTGTGAAAACCAATGACGATTTGTCTCATATAGTTCTCATTTCTTGTACAGACAGTTCTCGATATTATCCCAAGTAATATGCCTGGAATGGAGTACAAGACACGTCGTTTGATCTCAGGCTATGAGGTACGTGTTCGGTTTTCCATTGCAGAGAAATTCGCATTTATCTGTACATAGGTGTACTTTTCGCTTCGGCAGAGCGAACTGATCATCCGAGCAAAACAACCGAACAGGAGTGACATTTTTGAACTCATCCCGCACGATAAGCTCGATGGTGATCTGCCACGATTACTCGTGCAGGAGAACGTGCATTGGCTGCATCTTTCGAATCGAGCGATTGAGTTGCGACCGTTGGATACACTTTGGATTTCCTCACCGAAGAATTGGCATATTCAACTTCCACAGGTTGGTCGTTGGACCGTTTTCCGACCGTCGTCTCCGTCGGTCTGTCTGATCGACTTGCGGAGTCGTACATTTACAATGTTCGCGAAATGCGTCAAGCCACTTGAACGACGGCAGTTTGTTCATGTCGAGGTACATGTTTAATTATGCCGCTTTCATTCTATTGTTGACTGGCAAATTATTAGATGGATGGTACTTCTAATACGCTCTCACTCAATCTTCCACGCTTCAAGCTTTCATTCTTCGTGAATGCTGCAAACCTAATTGAGTCCAAAAACTTTCGTGGAATGGTGATTGATTCGGATCAGTCGGTTGGTTCGCTGATCGGACTCTCCAACCAACTGGTTCTCCGCCCGAGAAATGAGGACCTTCTGATGCTCCCTCGATCCCGAAGGATTATTATTCCGCAAGGCGACATTTGTTTCAAGAAAAATGCTCACCATTCTCACGTCGAAATCGTAACCAATGAGGATCGCCACCTCACATTTTACGAGTATAAAATTGATACGGAACTTGGTTACCTTGCCGGCAGCGTACATTTGACCAATCGGCTGCATCTTCTGTATCTAAATGCTCTGACCAGCCACTGCCTTCCGGACCCACTCACGGGACGCACAGGTGCGGAAGAAGCACTGCATGGCCTGCGCTCAGCAGGTTGTTTCTCTTTCCAGAAGCTCGAAGACACAGATACAATAATTCTAAATCAGATTGGGTCGCTCACTGCCGTGAGGAGGTACTACCCCTCGCATCTTCGGTCAATGCAGACAATCAGTTGGTCCTGCCTTCCCCCTACTGTTCAACATCACGGATTTCATGCCGGAGTTAAGTCAATTTTTGCTCATGCTGAATGTCTGCGTGTTTTTCGGCACGGTGTAGGTATTAGCGACTACGTCTTTGACGGTAGCACGGACCTTTTGGATCGTGCAGCCCTTCGTAATGCGCTCTTCTATCCCGTGGAATTCTCAGGACCATTGATATCTGACGATGTCGATGTGGTGTATCATGCAAGAGACTCCCCCGTTACTGGTGACGAATCTTTGGTGTACGGTTTCGCCTCGTCTCTGAGGATTTCTCCGTCTCGCCTGAATATTTCGCGGAAGCTCATGGATGAATATAAGCAATGGGAGAAGTTTTCTGGACCGACGCAGCAGCTAGATCTGACGTACAGCCGCGAGTGGCTGCATATGAAGCTCAGATCCCATTGGTTTTCACTCTACGACAGACTAATTCAAAGTCCATCTACCGATCATTACCCAGTCATTTTTTCCCTTTCTGCATTAGCTTTCGCATCGCCGGATTTTAGGCCATTTATCGATACGTTGCAGGCATTTTGGACCATCCAACAATTCGATGCGTTAAGACCACCGAACTGGCCATCTTATTCACTTGAATATGGTTTTGAGCCACAGAGCTCGCGATTGTCCCCAATTGTCCGATCTTGTGCCATACCATTTAGTGACAGCCTGGAGGCGTCTCTTTCAAAGCAATATGGGGAGAGTGGATACCAACATGCCATGCGTTGTGAATCTGCCTATAAGACTAGGATTGACCGCGAGATTCCACCACTTATTGACGCAATAGTTAATCAATGGCCTTGCGAAAAACTGCACCGTCCCACAACGACCCACCATCCGAGCTTCAACCTTCAGCACCTGATGGAATCCGAAGTCATTGAATTGTTTGGGCATTGGTATCGCAATATGAAACTGCGGTCCCTTACGTTTGAGGTCCAAACAATCTTAGACAACACGTGCACTGGCCGGGCATCCGGAAACATTCTTTACCCCTTTCAAATGCCGTTACCCATTGTCTGCAAACCAGGAAAGCGGAAGGACATTACTTTTGAAGATGTTTTAAAATCGGATCCACCTAATATCACTCATGCACCTCCTTTGCTGGAGACCCCATCGACCATGGAGACACCCGAAGTATCTCATACAACTGAGGATTTGCAAAGTTTATTGTCTGAATTTGAACGCAGTGCCAAAGTTCTTTGGCACCGTTATGGAGTCAATTTGGAAGACAGTCGAAAATCGCTTTACAACCGTAAGGCCCATGCCAATCCGATGGACATTCCCTACAAAGACTGGGTTCTCGTTCTGCACCGGAAACAATGCAGAAGTCACTTCGATCATTCATTTTCCGAAATTCTTCGTTCACTTGCGTCCGGACTGACTAAATCCAGCAGTATCATGCGATCGGCGGGGCTGTTGCCTCGAATCACACCAAAAGCACTCATGGAGAAATTGACGCTCACTTCTAAATCAACTCTTCCATTGAATTGGAAGAACGTTCTAGTCTGCTTGGGGGAATCGCTGCTCTGGTATCAACGTTCCCAGCGGCTCCTTGGCTGTGCCCTGTTGGGAAATGTCGAGGAATTTTGGAAAGAATTGAGGAACACTAGCCAGCATAATCTCCGATCGAGTGAATTTTATGTCGATTGGCTTCTAATTCAGGTGAGATTTAATGCAGCTATCTCTTGGCGTATTGGCATGTAAGACTTACGTGTTGTCCAGATCGAGGGAAATTTTCTCGTGCGGCCTATTCAAGTTTGCGTAGGAGTTGAGATGATCTCTCCAAGTTCAGGAGAAAATAGTGTCCATCAGTTGTTCATGGGAGAAGGAAAGTCATCGGTTATAGTACCCCTGGTTACATCGGCTTTGGCGAATCGTACCAAGCTCGTTCGCGTTGTTGTGTTGAAACCACTGGCTGGCCAAATGTTTCAGTTACTCATCCAGCGTCTTAGTGGTCTAACAGATCGTCGAATATTCTACATGCCATTCTCGCGCTCCATCAAGATGAACCTGGAACAAACTCGGCGCATCCAGGCAATGTATGAGACGTGCATGAGGTTCGGTGGCATCTTGGTGGTTCAACCGGAACACATTCTTTCATTCAAGCTCATGGGGATCGAAAAGGCGCTCTCTGGAGCCGCGGAGGCATCATCACTGCTCAATTCACAAATATGGTTGGAGGCGAACTCACGTGACATCCTCGACGAGAGCGATGAGATTTTACATGTTCGATATCAGCTCGTATATACCGCCGGGAGTCAAAGGCCAGTTGAAGATCACCCAGACCGTTGGTTCACAATTCAACAAGTCTTGTCGCTAGCCAGAGCTCGTGCTCCTGACGTTCTGCGGGAACATCCTCGAGGATTGGAGATTGTCCAACACTGCAGGGATATTTTCGATTCAATTAGAATTTTTAGCCATGCCGCTGCGGAGTGTCTCGTTTCTCTAGTTGCTAACAACGTTCTCGATGGTGCACTCCACAATTTTACCTTCGAATTGTTTCCAGAGGATGTCAGACGAGAAGCGTTAAGGTTCATCAGAAATCCCCACTGTTTAGAGAGCCAAGTTGCGACTCTACAAGAACATTGCAATGACACTGATGGCGGATTATGGAAGGGCCTTCTACTTCTTCGTGGATTATTTGCTCACGGGATTCTGATTTATGTTCTGAAGGAAAGGCGATGGAGGGTGGATTATGGCCTGGATCCGAGCCGCTCTTTGTTAGCTGTTCCATATCGTGCGAAGGATGTGCCAGCTGTGAAGGCAGAGTTCGGTCATCCAGACGTCTGCATCGCGCTAACGTGCCTAAGCTACTATTACCTTGGCCTGACAAAAGACCAGATTGACACCTGCTTTCAACGGCTGTACAAACTCGACAATCCAGTGGTGGAATACGAAAAATGGGTCCGTGCAAGCGATTGTATTCCAGAAAGCTTGCGGCAACTCAATGGAGTCAACACCGAAGATCCCGAACTATATCATTCAAAGATTATCCCTCTTTTCTGTCGAAATTTTGTCGTCATCAATTTCTTCCTATCACAGGTTGTTTTCCCCAAGGAAGCCAAAGAATTTCCCATGAAGCTCTCCACATCAGGATGGGACATCGCCGAACGCAAAACTCACGTCACTACGGGCTTTAGCGGTACCAACGATAATCGATACTTATTGCCAACGTCGATAGAACAGCGAGACAACGAAGACCAACTAAGCACCAACGCGAAAATTCTGACTTACCTCCTGCGCCCAGAGAACAATGTTTATGTTTGTGCCCAAACTGACGAATGCGAACGGCTTTCAGCTGCATCATTCTTGGGGCTGCTCGTGCAACAGAAGCCAGAAGTCCGAGTCCTCTTGGACGTTGGAGCGCAAATGTTGGAACTTCGAAACGAACGTCTGGCACTACATTGGCTCTCATTGCATACAGATGCTCAAGCAGCCCTGTTCTTCGACGACCACGACGAGCTGATGGTGGTCACGCGAGACGGTGCCATCGAAACATTTGTGTCGTCGCCGTTCAATCAGCAACTGGACCAGTGTCTCGTATATTTAGACGATGCGCACACCAGGGGAACTGATCTTAAGTTCCCTCGTGGAAGCAGGGCAGCCGTCACGCTAGGTCCCAAAGTGACGAAAGATCGACTGTCTCAAGGTAGGTTTCCACTATACCTATCCTTTGAGCTTATAGAGCTCACCTGATACACAGGATGCATGCGCATGAGAGGCCTTGGGTCTATCCACTCTGTAATGTTCATTGGACCGCCGGAGGTTGATCGAAGTGTACGAAAAGCGGCAAGGTGTGCGGGTAAACGAGGAAGTGCAATCGAAGTCCGGGACATACTACGATGGGTAATGCAAGAAACATGCGCAGAGATTGAGCACAGCCTGCCTCGTTGGGCGCAACAAGGCACAGAACATGGTGCTCGTAGCCATGCGTGGAAGGAGTTTACTTCGCATCAAATACCCGAGAAGGACCTATGTTCAAGTTGGCTTGCATCCGAGGCGCAGACTCTGGGTGCGATGTACGGAATTCACTCCGGGGAAAATAACCTGGAGTCCTCAAATCGTATGTTAGCAATTGATATTCCGGAGATTCGCGACAGATGCCAGGAATTGGGAATTGTTTTCGGTGGTGACAACAGGACGGACGAAGAGCAAGAAAAGGAGATTCTGCACGAGATCGAGCGAGAGGTTCAGTTGGAACGACCTCCCAAAGCTGTCGGTTCGATCCATCAAATCCATGCGGACGTCAAAACCTTTATTCAAACTGGACGAGTCCCAACCCCACTATCGAGATCATTGGCATTTGTTTCTGCATTCTTCGCTCTGGAAAATACAAGTGCGGCAGCGCTACCCCATGACCTTGGTGTTTGGTCTCAGACACTCCTTACCACCACTGACTTCTCAAGAACGATCCAAACTCAAATGTTCCGTCGCGGGGACGAGTTCCTGCGTCCTGTACAATGGATCATATCGAGTTCTGTGGACTGCGAAGTATTATTGGTGATCGTCAGTCCATTTGAGGTCAACGCTTTACTCCCAGAAATTCGCCAATCCAACTACGTCAACTTACACATATATACACCGAGGGTAACGCAAGCCATGCCACCGTGCGATGATCTCACGTTGTACTGCATTCCGCCACTTCCGACAAACTGGCCGGCCTCGCCTTTGAAACCATTGACCATTCAACTCAACTTATTCGCAGGGCAATTATATTTAGCCGACTACGAGACGTACTTAGACGTATGCCAATTTCTTGGAGTTTACAGTGCAGGCATGCGCGGTCGATTCGGAGACGCTTTAGATGTCCAATCTAATTGCGATGGATTCGTCAATCGGGCGCTGCGAATTAACGCTGGGTGGCATCTCTCACCCTTTGATAAGAGTCCGCTTCCTTTCTTGAAGGAGTTATTTGCCTTGCGTCGGAAAGGCTCCAATTTCCGTCCAACAAATCTAGGCCAAATCTTGCACGGGAAGACTTTGACTGACGCCAAGGACAACTTCAGAGTTTTGTAAATACGGGAAGAAATTTTGATAGATAATGTGTGCGGTCATTGAACATGAATAAAATGGACCTGTGATTCAACGTTTAATTCCTTCACCGTTTATCAGCTCTTTGGAACTCAATCACAACCAGTATGGCGATTGTCTAGGTATCCAAGAGTTAAAGGGAAAATAAAAATAAATATCGAAAACTTTACCCCTCTCCGCAATTGCGAACGTGAAGCACAGGAAACAGAAGCTTCGGATCGGGATTACTGTCGAAAGCCCGAAGAAATCAAATGGGGACGAAGGCGCTTGGATTCACTAGCAAGTGACTGGCGAATGGACGGCTCACCATTGTGCCGCCGCCTTATGACCATTTGAATTTGGCAAGACAGAGTACAGATCTGCCTGCTGCGTCTCCGTAAACTGGGTGTGATGCTCCACTGCTGAGTGTGGTTGCAAATTGGATCAGCAGGTGGACAGACGTGAGTGGACGACGAGTCCTTGACTTACGAGTGTTGGTGCCTGAGGAGGAATTAATTAAGGCAAGTTTAGGTTTTTCGGTGTTAAGGAGGACAATACGACCACGTAAAAAATTCCGGTTCCTCTGTTGCGAGTACCCATCGGTTTGCGCGAAAGCTGATCCACGCAGCACTGGCACGTAAGCGATACATTACGGTAACCTTGTCAAATCGCCTTTCGAGATACGTTAACACCAAGAATGGCATGCCGCATCGCCGTCGTTGCAATCGGGAATTCTCTCCCACCTGATATTGAAGCACCGTCATATTTGTGGGTCGCTGAGCGCTGAAGTTTCTAGTATGATTGATGTAAGTTCCAATGAAGAAATGATAAATTAAATTTACGCACTGTAATGCTGCGCCGCCAATGGTAGAGCTGAAGTGCTTCGTATTAACGAATGAGAGCGATTGAGAGCTGGTTGCGATGCATTGTGAGAACTCTCGGGCATTTCCATCCATTTCCATTTCCTTGCCAAGTTGCTTGTGCGCCTCAGACTGAAATGACGATGTTTCAAAGACTGCCAGTGGACGATCATCAAGGGATCGACTTCAAGTTCTCATGGGCGGTCCACTCACCGGTCACAATAGAATTAATTGGTCGAGGAGGTGGTTACGTGGTCGGATTACGTAATGGACGAAGAACATTCTTCAGAAGCTCACAGTCATGTACCTGCCTCGAGGAATTACAACAACCAGATCATCGCTGAACCTTACAGATATCTCCCCTCAATAACCAATGCACTTTCCCACTCATACAGTGCATCACGCTGCTCTGCAAACTACTGCGCTCTCCAAGTGCTCTCCATCAGCCTGGCATCTTGGCGGGGATGAGGAAATCGCTGTGAACGGCTGAAATTGCGAACAGCCACCATTGATGCCGATGATGTACTTAAGGATACGCACCCACGCCAGCGTTAAGCGCGGAAAAAGATGAAAGCGGGCGGACTTCTGCGCCGTTTGCCCCTTGAGAAGTCGAGTCAAATACGATGGTGATGATGAGGAGCACCTTCTTGTCTGGCACTCAACTCTGCCAGGATGAACGCTACGGATCCTCATGTTGTCGCCGCTCAACTTAGCACTATTGGTGGTCAGCTGTGAGTTCATTCCTCCTTTGCGTCTCACGGCAACTAATAGTCTCCCTCATCAGGGTAGCAACGAAGGTGAAACTCACCGTAACATTTGAGCGCACTTCGTTGAGAGTATCCGCATAGTCTATGGCTATTGGTCTATACGCTGTTATGATTTATGACCATTTATTGACGCTACCAGGCGAGGTACGTGTACACTACAGCATAACGTCAATGTAGTTTCTTACGCCCGGCCAGATTGAACACATCTGGAAACGGAGATTCTCCGTCGGTGCGTTTCGTTCGTTTCCACAGAGATAATCTTCATTGAGTTTCCGATGTAATCGTAGTGACATTGTTATTTATCGTGGTGTGTTGGACTTATCGATACGTTCAATTTATATTTCTCACTGGTATTTCAGAACAGATATTACGCATTACTCGCATTCGCTGTCACAGTCTCTGGTATTTCTCTCGAAGTTTTACATCGTACCGCTCTTAATGACTAATCACTCTCCCACTGAAACCAGCATTTTTTTCACCGCTGTTCACGCATGAAGTGCGTTATGGTTTCGCTATCACCTGTTCAGAGTCGCATAACTAACGCGAGACATTCAAGGTGTGAGATAACTCATAAGGTCATGCTCTCAACGCTAGCGCAATTTTGATTTCCGATCTTCAGGTGCCCACAATTTGCTGTCTTTCTCCCTTTCGCAGTCGGAGTGGTTTTGATCATTACGCCTGGCATTGTCATGGGACTACGGTAACTAATCACCTTCGAAATGTCGAATGCATCTAACTCCCATAACTCTGGCAGAATATATGCATTGTACGGAAGGAATAAAATCCTCGGAGCCTTCATCGTCATGTATCTGTTGGCTGAATTCGTTCTAAAATGCTGGATAAATGTATTTCCTGGGCACCATCGTACGGATCCTTTCTTCTCGTTCTGGGAACGAATCTGATTTCGCAAGGTTCGATCTAGCTCTCGTGTTACCGCCGAGTGCTCCTCACATCGAAGCCTTTCAAAGTGAGTTCCTCACTTCCATTATCAGAATGTCTTCAGACTTTGACGAATTACTTAGTATGTATCGAGCTTGCATCCGACTCACTGTTAGTGACAGTTTGAACGAGACTGTGACTTATTTAACCTATAACAAAGGGGAAACCTGAAAACGGCCTCGTACCAGCTCATGGAGACAATTTACGATCTGGTCATATTCGGCTTGATGATCGCAAAAACTATATCAGCCTATAAATCCCGTTCAACTCATGGGGCTCTGAGAACAGACATCGTGTTTCTAATTGCGAGACACGGTGTATTGTATTTCGCGTGCGTATCAGAGTCATGTACTGCGTAAGAAGTCCCCCTAACATATTGCCCATCAAAGTGCCATTTTCACGGCAAATTTACTTTGGGCAATGTTGATTCTCTTCGCGCCTGTAAGTGATCGCTATGCAATGTGTCATTAGTTATAATCTTACGGTCAATTCAATGAGTTAGAAAGGGCTTAAATATTCAACGGTTACGTGCGTATACGTCCATCCTCTCACTGATGATATCCACTGATTCGTCGACGCTCAGACCCAGCCTCATGTAAGCCATGCCATTTAGGGTACCTTTTTGTCGGCTGCTAATGCAGTGTATAGTCTTGTTTGCACATTAGTGAATAGGTTGACGATCGACCTAAGGCAATCGTCCGCTGCGCAGATGTCGTCCACTATTCCAGTCGGCATACAGAATTCGAAGCGTCAACCGTCGCACGGCGCTGTTGTATACTCGAGAGGACCTGATATTGACTTCGCCACGGTCGTGTCCAGCGAAACTAGCGAAGAGGACGTGGAACTGCGAGATATGGGATTGTCAGATCCAGGCTTTGGATCGTTCGATTTTGCTTCGACGCGTGTGTCGCAGGCATAATCATTTCGTTGTACGTTGTTCGTGATGTAATGATCGCGTTATTGACATATCTAAATATTTTATTTCTCCACCATTATTGAACATTCGATCGAAGCATCTGAACATACTCAAGGTACCAATAATTTTGTTTTTGAAACTTCAGGCACGACTATATCTTTTTTGGATTGGGACGAGTTAGACGTGCAGGGTGACACAGCCATTGATCATGATGAGCGACAATCAAATTGCACTGTCCGGCAATACCCGAAGCCGGAGGCGTCTGACTACCGGATTGGGAAGTGCCACCTGCGTAACTTTGCTGCTTTGTCTGCTCTTTCTCTGCTTCAACGTCGCCTCGACGAAATGGCTGACACGACGAAGTTGAAGTACATAGTCAACCACGCGTTTTTTCCGCCGCAATTACCCCAAAAGCCTGAAGAAGATGCTCGTCAAATGGATCTTGGACTCGCTCGCCAGGTACTCCATTCCGCGAGGAGGTATCACCAAAGCGTTCCGGATGGCGAGAAACCGCAGTGGGATACAGTGATAAGGATGCTGGTGGAGATTTGCGCGTCGCATCAAGAATCGGTGCTGTCTACAACATATTTGAAGCGTTCCTTGCGAAACTTCCAATCGGGAGGTACGAATTCGCGTCCTCGTCTCATGTCTTTGTTGACTGACGCGTTTCGCAGGTATTCTAGTTTTCTTAATACACGCCCAAAATGCCGGAATCATCATGCGAAAGCAAAACGACGCGGTTACCGTAGAATGTTTCGAGGTATCGCCAACGGCTGCAGAAGTGACGGGAACAAAGGGAAAGCTGCTGTGCCATTACCCAGCGTCTGCTGTCGCCGTTCCTGTGGAAAAGTTCGAAGAGAAGACATTCCGCGACCAGTTCGCAAGCTTCCTGGCTCGTATGGACGTTGATGTCATTGAGGAGGCGGTTCCGGTGACGATGAAGGGACGATCGAACGTCGTCGAAACGCGGGATTCGGCGAATCCACGATTTATTACCGAGTTACTTGTTGGTATTCTCCGCGGTGTTGGAAAACCTGTGGAGGTAAAACAAGTTCGAAAACGCATCGGGGATGAAGCATTATCCGAAGGGGTGAAAATTCCGTGGCGGAGATCCTCTCTATGGCTGGTCATCCGAGTGGCGTTGCAAACCTCCCTTCGAAGCCCAAATCATGCGGTTTACAAGTCATTTATGGCCTTTATGCTATCCGATCTGCTGCAATTAGCTTTACATTCCGACCTCGAAAGCGATCTTCTCTTTTGCATGCGAGCCAAAGTCAGCCGTCGCCTTTTCAAGATAGGAAATTCAGCACCAGATTTTGTCCAGGAGAGAGTGGTAGATGTCGTGGATGCGGCCGGAACAGTCCTGCAGCAGAGGTGGAGTGCGGTTCAAGATGCTCATAAGCAGGCTTTATCACCGCAATGGGCTCCGAACGACCTCGATGTCATCGAAGACACTGGATTGTCTCTCAACAACAGTAGGGATCATATTCAAAATATCTTGGGTGCCCCTTCCCTTCCGCCAATCCAACGAGCTCCATTCACCCCTCGCCAAGAGAAACGCTATAAAGATACCACGGAATTTCGGGATTTTATCGATGGTCATTGGACCAGCGCATGCGACGCAGATCGCGTTACAGCATTGGTGGATTTTGAAGAAGTTGTTCGAACGAAACTTGGCGAATGGGTGGTGGACAACATAGATGTGGGGAGAGCCTGCGACGTCATTGGCGATTGCATCGGGCGGTACCAAGCAAAGGCGTCTGTCCAGTACGCTTCGGATCCAGCGGCGCTCTCCGTGATGTTTCTTACAGTTTTTGACTTGTGGATGGCGCTGGACAGGATTGCGACGGCGCAATTTAACTTGCTACTCCAATATTCCCCCGAAGTACCGTTGAAACTGGTGAAAGCCCTCCTCTTGCGCAAGTCCGAACATCTAGAACAACTTGCGAGGATCGAGAGATACCTTGGTGATCGTCAGTCAAACGCGGTCGAGAAATCATCGATATTTTCTGATGATATTACCGATCGTACGGTCAGTGTCCGGTACTTCTCAACATCCAATTCGCTGAAAGCTCTGAAACTGCGCATCGAGCGCGACGCATCCAAAGTCCGCGAGAAGAGATGCTCGGAGCTTCGTGGCCTCAATCGATCGTACGACCAGCTTATGGAAAAGGTCAACAGCAAAGAGCATTCGTACACAGAGACTGATGGTCGAAGGGGTCAAGACTTCGTTCACGACTCGAATTGCCGGAAATGCCATTATCAGAACCAGGCTAACGCTCTTACCATCGAGGTTCACGAGTGGCCGTTGCCGGAAGAGGAGATGCGAGCGCAGACCGTCGTATTCGAGTTAGGATGTCCAGCACCATTCCGCGCGTGGAGAGATACAACCTACAAGGTACTGCACGATATTTGCGTCCCTGCAAAACCTCCGGCAGCTTCGGCACGGCCGTCTACACATTTGGACACTTATGCCGCACTGGTGCCGTACATCGTGGCGCAGAACGGCCGGCGCAGCCGTATTACGTTAGCCTCCACGACCAAATCTGTTGTGAACACACAGTCGAGCACGATCCGCATTCCCGCTACAGAAAGCCAGGTCTGCGTACCCAATGGTCTGCACTACAAGTTATTTGATTCCCATTTATCCCTTTGGGCCGGCGGCCCGTTTGTGGATTGCGATATTCGTGAACAGTGCACCTTGAAACTCCTGAAAACTAGTCCGTACCATGCTCTCCAGGTTGCTGTTAGCGGTTTTCCCTCTTCAAATTGGATGCTTGCAAACCAATCTCTTTGCCCAAAGGAGCTTTCATTGCATGAGTTTCTAGCGTTCGGATCGATACGTTCGGGCCATCTCATACAGTGGCTCAACATCATACGAGAACTACGAGCCCGGACTCTCCGATTTTCGACGACTGATGTTCACACACTCCTTATGCAGTCCGCCTGGCAAGTAGGAAGCTTGTCTTCAAAAGGCTCCAGAGCGTGGCATGTTCAGCTGGAGGATACGGAGTTCTGTCTTACTTTGCTCGGAGAGTTGGAGGATTTACTTGACGCTGTTAAGGCGAACTGGCTGGAAGGAACAACAGTCAGAACTGTCATATTCCTTGCGACTCGTGCGTTAGCCGCAACGAAGGACGAACACGTAGTCGAGAGCGCGTATGGCTTACTCCGGAAGGCTCGTGAAGTTACCGCTGCGTGGATCCAGCAGTTATCCGAAAAGTTACAGGCGCGGCGAGGTGACGATGGAGTCACTACTTCTGAGTTTCGATGGCGAGTGTGTGAGATGGCGGCGACGTGCCGGAGCACGTACGACGTCGATGATATCCACCTTCGAAGGTTGCTATCTTCGGAAGACGACGTGAACATTCTCGTCCAATGTGCGGTCACACTTCGCGATAACATCCCGCCTGATATTTCCAAGCTCTCATCTGACAAGAAGCAAGTTCTGACTCGTGACCGACGATTGTCCTACGCGTTAGAGAGGGCTCTTAGCACCGCCGTTATCAATCAAAATGGGTCAGGACTTGACTTGGCTATACGGGCGATTTGGGAAGCATACCGACCAGGCCAATCATGGACGCAGCTCCCGAAACCGAACGATCGCTGGTTCGTTTCGCGTACGGCTCATGGATTTGGACAGCAATCACAACAAGTTCATTATAATGTCTTGGATGGCCAATTGCTCATTGACGGAAAGCCGCTTGGCCGCCTTCCCACTGACATGGTCCGACACGCGACTTACAGCAGAATATTTGGACAGGTAAGCATGAAACCCGACAATCACTTGTTTCCTTTAATTCTAATTTCTTCCACAGACAGTTCTCGATATTATTCCTAGTGACATGCCTGGATTGGAGTTCAAGACTCGTCGTTTAATCTCGGGATACGAGGTTCGATTTTTCGATCTTTATGGCGCAGATCCTTTCATTAATCTGTGCGCAGGTTTACTTTTTGCTAAGAGAAAGCGATCTGGTCGTCCGAGCGAAGCGGCCAGACACGGCCGACGTTCTTGAGCTCATCCCGGGTGATAAGCTCGCTGATGATCTTCCGGAACTATTTGTGCAAGATAATGTACATTGGCTCAATCTGTCGAATCGGACGATTGAGTTGCGACCTCTGGAGACTCTTTGGGTATCCTCGCCGAAGAATTGGCATATTCACCTTCCACAAATTGGTCGCTGGACCATTTACCGGCTGTCATCTCCCTCGATCTGTTTGGTTGACGTGCGTAGTCGCACATTCACCATGTTTGCGGAATGCATCAAGCCACTTGAACGCCGGCGGTACCTTCATGTTGAGGTATGTTATTCATTAATACGCTATTGTTATATTGTTGACGGTGAACGTACGGATCAGTTGGATTGCAATTCCAATGTATTGTCTCTCGATCTCCCTCGCTTCAAGCTTCAGTTCTTCGTCAATGCTGCAAACCAGATCGAGTCCAAAAACCTGCGTGGAATGGTGATCGATTCGGATCAGTCAGTCGGTTCGCTGGTTGGACTCTCTAACCAACTGGTTCTCCGCCCACGGAGAGACGATATGTTGGCGCTTCCTCGATCTCGAAGAGTTATAATTCCGCAGGGTGAAGTAGACTTCAGGCAGGATGGCCACCACATCCAAGTGGATGTCACTACCAACCAGGATCGTCAGGTCAAATACTACGAATACAAAATTGACACCGACCTTGGCTACCTGGTCAGCAATGTCAACTTGACAAGTCGATATTATCTATTGTACCTTCACGCTCTTACCAGTCACTGTCTACCCGACCCACTCACTGGCCGCACTGGTACTGAAGAAGCCATGCACGGCGTCTGTTCCGCCCATTGCCTTTCGTTCCAGAAGCTTGGACATGCAGATGCCGCCATTTTGCGTCTGATCGGGTCTCTCAGCCCTGTTAGGACGTACTACCCCGCACATCTCCGGTCCATGCAGACTGTGAAGTGGTCCAGCCTGCCGCCTGTAGCTCAACACGATGGGTTTCACACCGCCGTAACAGCAATTTTCGAATACGCTGAGTCACTCCGCATCTTTCGTGATGGTTTGGGCCTCAAAGATTACGCGACAAGTAATAAGGCCGATCTCCTGATGAGAGCGGTCGGTCGAAATGCATATATATACCCACAGGAGCTTTCTGGACTGCTACCGCCAGGCATCAATGATTCAGCATATTCATCCAGAGACCGACCAAGTTCTGGTGGAGAGGCGTTGGTGTGTGGCATAACGCGAT
This sequence comes from Rickenella mellea, assembly GCA_004355085.1. Taxonomy (NCBI): domain Eukaryota; kingdom Fungi; phylum Basidiomycota; class Agaricomycetes; order Hymenochaetales; family Rickenellaceae; genus Rickenella; species Rickenella mellea. The sequence goes on along the minus strand of ML170177.1, from coordinate 66,040 downwards.
CCATAGAAGATTGGGAAAAACGACGTCTAGATGCCTCACCCGAACTTATAGACGAATATAGTCGATGGAAAGAGTTTTCTGGACCGACGCGCCTATTAGATCTGGGGTTCAATCGCGAATGGCTGGAGTTGACTATAAAGTCTGATTGGATGTCCCTCTGTGCCACTTCGATTCAGTGCACTCCGGAAGATCGCTATCGAATGGTGTTTGTCTTTTCTGCGTTGGCTTACAGCCGGGAAGATTTTCGACCGTTCATGGATACATGTCTTGCATTCGCGACTATCGACCAGTTTCAGACGTTGTCCCCCCCACCACGCCAATCTTACTCCCTTGGACGTGGGATTACGCCGAAGAAGGACGATATTACACCCGTTGTTCTTTCGCATGCCGTACCCTTCGACAACAGCCGTGAAGCTCGCCTCCCGAGGATCCAAGGAGAGAGTAACTACATGTATAAAAAACGTCGCACGTCAGCATTCGATACCCGGATCAATAGGGAGGCCTCACGACTAGTTGAGGATCTCGCAGAGCAATGGCCATGTGAAACGCCTCAACGTCCACCGAGTTCCCATCATCCAAGTTTTGCTCTTAACAGACTCATTCAAGACTCTCGACTTGTGAGCCTTTTCGGTCACTGGTACCGTAACCGGGAGCTGCACGCCCACACACGTAAAGTTCAAGCACTCTTGGACGCGATCGACCGAAAACGGAAGGCCTCAAACGGCTTGTATCCATCATTACTTTCTCACCTGGATCAAAACATCCCAACATGTAAATTCTTTACGTTTGAGAAGTCGTTAGAGTGCGCGGTGCCAGCCATCGCACAAGCGCCTCATTTGATCACGAACCCAGCAATAACGTCAGCACATGGTTCCTCGACTTCAACGGAGAAGCTGAGATCTCTTTTATCTGAGTTCAAGCGAAACTCAAGTAATCTATACCAGCGATACGGAAACGATTTGGATGAGAGTCGAAAGGTCCTAGACCGTCATCAAATCCTTCTCACCCCTACTGATATTCCCTACACTAACAACGAGCTCCTTCTCCATCGACAGACGTGTGGACGCCATGTTGATCGCACATTTTCATCAATCGCTAACTGCCTGTCATCAGGGCTGAATAAATCAGAGAAAGTCATGCTGTCCGCCGGTCTCAGCCCACGAATCACACCCAAGTCTCTTTTGCAGAAATTAGCCTCTACATCCCATTGTCAATTGCCGCCCGAATGGAAATCTACTCTAATCTCATTCGCCAAAGCACTTCTATGGTATCAGCGATCTCAGAGATTACTTGAACATGCGCTACAAGGAAATGTCGAGGAATTCTGGAAGGAGTTGGAGAATACAGGAACGGGGGTCGAAGGAACGCTGCATCACACAGACTGGCTTTTGATTCAGGTCAGAAATTCTCAGAATGCATATGTTCAAATCGCTAACAAATTTATTCCCAAATTGACCGTTCCCATAGATCGAGGCGAATATTCTCATTCGACCAATCCAAGCTCATATCGCGAAGGAGATGCTATCCCCAAGCTCGGGAGAGAATACTGTCTTACAGTTGAACATGGGAGAAGGAAAGTCCGCAGTTATAGTGCCAATAGTCGCCTCTGCTTCCGCCGATCGTTCGAAACTTGTGCGAGTGGTCGTATTAAAGCCATTGGCCGGCCAAATGTTTCACTTACTCATTCAACGCTTGAGCGGCCTCACCAATCGTCGGATATTCCATATGCCGTTCTCCCGCTCAGTCGAGATGAACCTCGAACATGCTCAGCGCATTCAGGAAATGTACGAGACGTGTATGCGGGTTGGCGGCATCTTGGTGGTTCAACCGGAACACATGCTCTCATTCAAGCTCATGGGGATTGATAAATCGCTCTCTGCTGCTGTCGAAGCACCATCACTGCTCAATTCTCAAATATGGTTGGAGGCAAACTCGCGCGATATCCTCGACGAGAGCGATGAAATTTTACAGGTTCGGTATCAGCTTGTATATACCACTGGCAATCAAAGGCCAGTCGAAGATCATCCGGACCGCTGGGTAACGATTCAGCAAGTTCTTACGCTAGCCAGAAATCGTGCCGCTGAGGTCTTGCGAGAACATCCTCAAGGATTGGAGTTTGTCGAAGGCCGCAGGGAGGATTTTGCTCCGATTCGAATATTTAGCCATGCCGCTGGGGAGCGTCTCGTTAACTTGATTGCTAAAAACGTTCTTGACGGAGCGCTGCCGAACTACACGTTCGAATTGTTTCCAGAGGACGTCAGGCGGCAAGCATTAACGTTCATAACGAATCCCCATTGCAAAGAGAGCAAAGTCGCGACGCTACGGAAACATTGTGACGACACCGGTGGCGGACTGTGGAAGTCGCTTCTCCTTCTTCGCGGATTATTTGCTCATGGCATCCTGGTTTATGTCCTTAAAGAGAGGCGATGGAGAGTGGACTATGGCTTAGATCCAAGCCGCTCGCTTCTGGCTGTTCCGTATCGTGCCAAGGATGTACCAGCTGTGAAAGCAGAGTTTGGTCATCCAGACGTCTGCATTGCGTTAACGTGCTTAAGCTACTACTACCTTGGCCTCACGAAGGATCAGATCGATTCCTGTTTCCAAAGGCTGTACAAACTCGGCAATCCCGTGGTGGAATACGAGAAATGGGTTCGTGCAAGCGATTCTATTCCAGAGAGCTTACGGCAACTCAATGGAGTCAATACCGAAGATCCCGAACTCTATGGGTCCACGATTGTCCCTTTATTCTCTCGAAATTTTGTCGTCATCAATTTCTTCCTATCGCACGTCGTTTTCCCAAAGGAGGCCAAAGAATTTCCAAAGAAACTCTCCACGTCAGGATGGGACATCGCCGAACGCAAAACCCACGTCACAACAGGCTTCAGCGGCACCAATGACAATCGTTACTTATTGCCAACCTCGATAGAGCAACGGGACCCAGAAGAGCAATTAAGCACTAACGCGAAAGTTCTCAACTACCTCCTTCGTCCAGAGAATGGTGTCTACGTTTGCGCCCAAACTGACGAATGCGAACGCCTTTCCGCCGAGTCTTTCTTGGGGCTTCTCGTGCAACAGAAGCCGGAAGTCAGAATCCTCTTGGACGTTGGAGCACAGATGCTTGAGCTTCGTAACGAAAGTCTGGCCCTTCATTGGTTATCGCTGCAAACGGATGCTCAAGCCGCTCTGTTCTTCGATGACCACGACGAGCTGATGGTGGTTACCCGAGACGGTGCCGTCGAGGCATTTGTGTCGTCGCCATTCAATCAGCAGCTGGACCAGTGTCTCGTATATTTGGATGACGCTCACACCCGGGGAACGGATCTGAAACTCCCTCGTGGAACTCGAGCTGCTGTGACGCTCGGACCTAAAGTAACCAAAGATCGCCTTCTACAAGGTCAGTTTATTCATTGACTGTTTGACGCTTCTGGTTTTAACCTACTTTTGACAATGTAGGATGCATGCGTATGAGAGGCCTCGGAGCAGGACATTCCGTCATGTTCTTCGCTCCACCTGAGGTCGAGAGGAGCATCCGCGAAACTGCCAGAAAGAGACTCACGAGAAAAGTTGAAGTCATCGATATTCTCCGATGGGTGATGCACGAAACATGTGCTGAAATTCAACGTAACTTACCTCGGTGGGCTCAACAAGGGCAGGAGTTCTCTGTTCGCGACCGAGCGTGGAGGAAGTTCACTTCGGATCGCATCGATATGGACGCTCTCTGCTCACGTTGGCTCACACCAGAAGCGCAAACGCTGCATATAATGTACGGAATCCCCGAGGGAGATGGGTCTAGGTCCGGCGATATGAAGGACGAGGCGTTCAAGATTCCAGCAATCCGCTCCAGATGCTTGGACCTGGGGGTTTTCTCGCTAGACGATACACGCAAGGATGAGGAGCAAGAGCGAGAGATATCGCATGAAATCGAACGAGAGGTTCAGATCGAGCGGCCACCCCAAACCAATGCTGCTACCCATCGGGTTCACCCGGACCTCAAATCGTTCATTCGAACCGGCGTATTTCCGAACCCGATGTCCTCGTCGCCCGAATCGGCATTCACTTCCGCGTTTACCAGTCTCGCCAATACAAGCGCGGGGTTAGTAGGAGATGACATCGAAGCCTGGCCACTGAGCCTTCTCGCGACTTGGGACTTCACCACCACTATTCAGCCTGAGTCGTTACACCGCACGGACGAATATTTGCGGCCAGTGCAATGGCTCATATCCAGTACCAAGAAAGGGCGACTCTCGCTGGTCGTCTGCAGCCCCTTCGAGGTGAACGCGTTGTTGTCGGATATTCGCCAATCGAAAAACGTACATTTACACATTTACACACCGAGGGTAACTCAGGCGATGAAGTCGTGCGAAGACCTGAAATTCTACTGTATTCCACCTCTCCCGACCAATTGGAATTTCCCCGAGCCAACGACGTCGATCATCCAACTCAACCTCTTCGCAGGACAACTATATCATGCCGATTTCAGGGCATATGTAGGCATGTGCGAATTCCTTGGCGTTTACACAGCAGACTTCCAAAACCTATTCGAAGACGTCAAGGTTCAAATCGACTGTGATGGATTCGTCAGTCTTGATCAACGAATGGAGGTGGGATGGAAGCTCTCGCCGTTCACACGGAGCCCGGTTCCGTTTGTGAAGGAGTTATTCGCGTTGCGACGAAAAGGTGCAAATTTCTTACCGACGCATATGGGGAAAATTTTGCACGGGAAGTTCCTGACGGAAGATGATTTCGATTGATATGAACGATGACAGTTAATATTTTATTTTTTCCTGGAGGCACTGCGCAGCATGATTTAAAGTACTTCGGTGTTCTCGGTTTTGAGCTAATGGCAACCTGATATTGACAATAACGTGGGATGTTGTGAGAGTGAAACTGATATAGAAACGCCTAAAACCTGTTTAGATTTTGTATTGGAACTTAGTTGCGTCTGGCCATGGGTAGTGCACGAGTCTCCACTCCTTTGTTTACCCTTACTTCGGAGTCCCCTTCTCATTGGTGTTCAATACCCTCCTGCTGCATTATCCACCGAGAATATGGCACAAACGTTCAAATGACATTCTCTCCTGCTAGCATTTCAGGCATATCGCGCCAAGCTTCAGCCAATTTACCGATAAGGAACATCGGAGGAACCAAATTTAAAGGTTTGATCGGAGTGCCGTCGGATAATGATCGGAAATCCTCACGTGGCAGCCACGCGGACGAGCAACTCATTTTCCGATGCCATGGCCGAGGTTGCGGAACTGGCATTCCCATGTCCATCTTACTTAACAAGGCTGCCGGATAACTTGAAACCACATATCTCATCCATTCCCCATCCAGAATTTTGGTACCGTGTGCTCCAGGGTAATGGTTGACGTGCGAGATGCACCCACTCTCTGTCACTGGTTCTCGCACTTCCTCACGTCCTTGATCAAGTCCATTCAACTAGGCTGTGTCCGTGAGAAATCCTAGGTCGCCGAAGGGATGAACTTGGTCCTGTCGTGTAAGCGAGCGGATCACACACTAGTCCTCGTACAGCCCGCTCGGCCTCGAATTTTCTCTTTCCATTCAATCTCCGGTGTGAAGTTCATCATTCAATGATCAAGTTTCAAAGATAGGTGCGAGAACAATCATAGCGTCATCTCCAACCGCAGCGGATCGTGTCGCACAACCTCTGGAAACCCATTGGGCAGCAACTGACCATCCACCATTTTTCGTGGGTGAGATGTCGGTTCCGCGAAGGCGTCAGACGTTGTCTGTGGCAAAAATCTGCTCTCTTCGAGATCTAGCGCCGTCGATCCCGCTCAAACATGTGTGAGTTCTGCGATCCTGTCCCCTGGTATTGGCAAAGGTCTACCGTCCATTGGATCGGTTGAGTTCCGTTACCGTCGAACTGGTCTAACGGAGGGTGTGAGTCGTCAGCTCGTCAGCATCTCGCTTCCGTACCCGTTGCCTAAACGAATGCGTATAAAAGGCATACCAAGAGGTCGAATGTCTTCAGCACCGACTCAGAAGTCTTTGCGATGGCAATCAAGTCCTTCTTAGCCTCACTCATCAGCGTCGTCGCGCTTTTCCAAGCGTCACAAGGTTCGCCAATCTCGCTATGAGGTTTTCTCCATCGAACTCATTTTTTCACCATTAGCCGGGCTCATCAAACGGGCTGCTTGCCCGGGTACGAAGCGCACGACGGCTAACGCAGCGGTTCGTTCCGCGCAATTTTGTGTCACTGAGAACCGTACATGTAACCGACTTATCTGTGCGTAGTGTTGCTCGTGGTTCAGCGTATTGGACGACCTCCAGGCGAACATGTAAGTCAATTATGATGGGATTTTCTTGAATTTGTCCTGATTTATTCGACAGCCTGTTGTCTGAGTGCGGCGAAGGCTCCCATACAGCTTTGCGTCTCTCCTTCCATGACGCAATCGGATTTTCGAAATCGTCCAACGTGGGGTGAGCAACACGCGCTACCATTGTATTTTTGATGACTTAAATGCATGACCAATAGTGGCGGCGCAGACGGTAGCTTAATCGCTTTCGGTGACACCGAACTCGCGTTCGGTAAGAGCACTCCCTCGTCTCGTAACACATATTGATCAAATTTTTTTTGTAGCGGCGAATAACGGCCTCGAGGAAATTGTTGACGACCTTCAAGGCGTTGCCGATGCACATGGAAAGAGCTATGGCGATATCATCCAGTTCGCTGCAGCCGTTGGCGTCGCAAACTGTGCTGGTGCTCCTCGACTTCAGTTCCTTGCCGGCAGACCGAATGCTACGGCGCCTGCGAAGGACGGGACCGTTCCAGATCCATTCCAGCCCGTAAGCACCATTCTCGCACGTATGGCGGACGGGGGATTCAGCCCAGCGGAACTCGTGGCATTGCTTGCCTCGCATACAATTGCTGCTGCTGTAAGTTTCTTTGATTTCCTCGTACCATTGCGGCATACTCAATGGGATAACATTCATAGGACGAAGTCGACACGACTATCCCAGGCACTCCGTTCGACTCGACCGCCGACCAATTCGATACTCAAATCTTCATTGAGACGCAATTGCGCGGAACGAACGGTTTCCCAGGAACTGGCCCTCACCAGGGTGAAGTCGAATCGCCACTCGCTGGTGAGATGCGTCTTCAGTCGGACCACAACCTTGCCCGTGACCCTGCGACCGCCTGCACTTGGCAATCGTTTGCCAGTACGTATTTCTATTCTACGTCCTTTGTGAACATTTTTTCACCTCCTCCGATCATTCTGCAGACAACCACGCCCTCATGAGTTCAAGTTTCGCAGCTGCGATGAAGAAGCTCGCCGTTGTTGGCCAAAACACTAGGCGTCTCACCGACTGCTCCGACGTCATTCCAGTTCCCAAAGGCACAAGCGTCACGCCTCACTTCCCTGCTGGAAAGACAAACGCGGATATTGAGCAAGCTGTACGTACATCCACATTTCGATGGCTGAGGATCACAAGTTCTGACGATACATCCCTGAAAACAGTGCTCATCCGCTACGTTCCCACAGCTCCCGACCTTGCCTGGTCCAGCCAAGAGCATTCTCCCCGTGTAAGTTTTTTTACTGCATTTAGTCCCCAGCACGACACTCATCATTTCAACACAGTCCTCCCGGGTCTTAAATTCCTTGTACTCTAGAACAAGGGCCGGATACACACCTTGCGAGCGATCTTTTCAGTTTTCTCACCTTCTTCCTATATGCAGTTATTTTTCTATCGACTCGGAAATATCGTTGATGGCTGTCATGATTCTGTCGGGAGGACGAATTCACGGGCGGTCTTCTAGATAGGCTTTATGTTAATACATACGTCAATGAGATTTGTTTATTTAAACCATTCTTTGTGTTAAAACCTTTCCGTAGGGTGTGCTATAAATCTTACGGCCGCTAAGATTGTGAGGAGTTGGTCTTGAATATTGGGAAGTGAATTGAATATTGAAGGACCGGGATTACTGGAGAGTGTTTTCTCGCATTGCAGAAGCGACCTCCACCTGTTTTTACATTAGACATCCCAACCGAATCCTTCCAACGATTGATAGGTCAACTTGATCGTTTCAACGCTTATTGCGGTTTGTTTGGACCCAAGGTTTCAGCACAACAGCGGTCACGTTGACAAGCTGAAGCTGAACCATGCATGACCATGACCTCCTCATGTGCGATGTACGGTTTCCGGCAGACCTCCAAACTATCTCCAATCGGACAACATGCGGAAGAATCATCTTGCGATTGACCGTGAGACACGATTCCAGCATCAGGCTGTCGGGATCCGATACCATCGGCGGGCTACTATTTGATCTGATGATACAAAGCTTCCGGAAGAAAATCATTCCGCTATCTGATACATCAGTTGTCTATCTTTTGTTGCTGAAATCAATATTCAGTAGTTGTCAGGAGCCTCAACGAAGATTGGTTCTCGCCTTGTGTCCTGTTACAAATCAAACTATGAAGGAACTTCAAACTTGAGATTGAAATACCTCAGTGCATATCATTCCTCTGGATTAAATAATTATGCACTCTTCTGGAAATGTCGACTTTGGCTAACTCTATATATAAACGTCCGTTGGTTCCACTCGCGGTGACGTCGTTCGGAGGAAATCATTTTTGGAGTTCTAATATCATAAGCCCTCAATCGATTGTAGACCACTCTGTGGACTGAGAAAACCTCCCCATTGTGTTTGAATATTTGCAGTGAAAATTAAAACAACACCGCCGAGATCGAGTCAGTCACGAAATATACTTCTGGCGAGCATTATTATTGCCAGCACGGCATCGTTCTCGAACCGATCATCTGCAGTCATTAGAATCCTTTCTGGGTAAAAGTCTGTGCCTTCATTTTGTTCTTGCGTATCCAGTAGTCCTCGTAGTATTATTTTGGAAGGTCCCTGCACGACAAGCGAAGGGTAGACGACGACAGGTGCTCATATTTTTTCACGAGGGCCCTAGAGTGCTCTTTTCGTGGCATCCAAGGGGTATATCTTACTATGGGTTCATGTATTGCGCTTGGACAACCGGCGTACTCCAATTACGATTCCTATTATGTAATAATAGAATCGTTTTACAGTCGCGCTCGCAGGGAGACTGTGTCCGTTTTTTGAGCCTATAGATGGGAAACTCCTTCCTTTTCCGGTTTTTGTAATGAAAGTGTAATGAGTCGGTTACATTTTGTAATGAGTTAACAAACTTTTGTTATCGCATTACACTCGGTTTGTTAACTGTGGCGTCGAGGCGCGGATTCTGATCCGAAAAGGAAAGTAACAGTCTCGTAGGGCCGCATGTTCGAACCCAACGTTGTTTTACGCTTTCAACTGTGTTTTCGTGTTCATGACATGTTCTCTTATTTTTCACGGCTATGAATACGGGGTAAATCAAATTTCTTATAACGCTAATCACTACTTTGACCAAAAAAAAAGGAATCGTACGGCCATGCAACGCAGCGGCCCTACACTACCAAGTTTTGTAATGGGATTCCCGGTAAGGAAGTTGATCAAACCTTATTCTATTTTTGGCTTGCTTCTGCCGTAACTTCAACAACGTTGCACTTCGGTCTCCTCATGCTAAAACCTCATCTAACTTGCTACAAATTACATCGCAAGATCCAAGCCATCCGACGCGCCATGAAGTGGAATACCATTTCTAATACGTCAAGGCGTTACCGAGCAACGTTCCGCGTTCGACGGTCATTCGATGAGTCGTGAAGAGCGCGATAGGCCGGGATAGAAGGCGATAGGTGTCATGAATATGAAGTAGAAGCTCAAATTCCTCGTGCAATGCAAGAGAGGCGAAGAACACATCGGGTAACGGAGGTTCGCCTTTGGCAATGAAGTAGGATCGGAAGATGTGCCGTATCGCACGAAAGCTTTTAGCATCTCAGGCTCGGCGTTGGTGTCCCACACTCGGCGTACGTCTTCCTGAAACCATTTGCCGTTCAAATTGTCTAAACCAATACCCAACCCTTAGCACGCCAGGCAAAAAAGCAAACTGGAAACTTTTAACGGCCGGTCACCACGAACATGTTCGAGACATGGAATGCCCAATTCTCCGCGCATCGCAAACCCAAGATTGTTATTCTGGTGCACGACGGACCTAAACGGCGATAAGCCTAGACATGATATGTAAGCTATCATTCGAAGAATGGACCCTGTTTCTGAGACATATATATAAAGCCATCGTAACTCCTCTGAACAGCAGTGACAATGGCCACTCCAATCCCTCACCCACCCCGTATCCCTTTCCTTGGGAACACCACCACCGTTGAAACCGAAGTTCCCATTCGTTCCTTCCGCCTTCTTGCGCAGCAGTATGGAGAGATCTACCAACTCGATATCTTTGGCCAACAATTTATTCACCTGAACACCCAAGCGCTGGTAGACGAAGTCTCAGATGAGCAACGTTTCCAGAAGCGCGTCGCTGGGGGACTCAGACAAGTTCGAAACCTTGTCGGTGATGCGCTCTTCACCGTACGTCCCATCATGAATCAAAGTACATTGGGTGTGGACGCCGACCATGGCAAACACAGGCGGATCTTGAAGAGCCGAACTGGGGAATGGCTCACCGCATCCTTATGCCAGCCTTTGGCCCAGCGAATGTTCGCAACATGTTCGACGATATGTCCGACATCGCCTCTCAACTTCTTCTCAAATGGGCACGTTTTGGACCAGATCACGTCTTCGACCCTACGGATGATTATACTCGTCTGACGTTCGATACTATCGCCATTTGCACCATGTCTCATCGACTGAACTCTTTTTACACCGAGGAACCACCCAAGTTCACACAGGCTATGGTCGATTTTCTGGTTGAATCTGGCAAGCGCGCGCTTCGACCAACGGTGGTTCAGAGCGTGATGTGGGGCAAGACTGCGAAGTACGACGCCGATATCAAGCTCATGACTGAATTCGCCCAAGGATGTAAGTCGTCTTTCTATTCCCTTTGTGCTTCTGTTCGCTTTTCATCAGATTTCAAATTCTCCTCATCTCGTAACTCGCTTGCTTCTCGTAACCTTGTTTCCATTCGGACGATATTCTGACTGCGCTTATCTCTCTTTGATCATTGCTAACGTTTCAAATAGTAATTGAACATCGCAAAGAACATCCTTCCGAGAAGAAAGACCTCTTGTTACTCATGCTAGAGGGTCGCGACCCGAAGACAGGCGGAAAGCTAACCGAGCAAAGCATCATATACAACGTGCGTCAGTCCACTACTATATCATTCTCCTCCGGTGGCGCGAGCAATCGGTGCTAATGTCCGACTCGGACCTTATCATGATTCTCCAAATGCTTCTGGCTTGTCTGTTTCCGTCCTGGGATGGTCGCAGTCGGAAGAGGCATCGTCGTGGGCTCGGGTTAAGCGGATCTTGTTTGAGAACGCTGTCGTGCGTTCCACTCGTTCTGTGGAGCTAGTGTTCTTCTCGTTTTCAGGGTTTGCATGACGAGAAGTTTTCCGTTTCACCATTCAGCTACTGTTTCTTTTTATACCCCGAACTAGGAAGGTCCGGAAAATTCCGAACCACCACTATCTTTCGAGTTCACTTGAAATACTCATTCTGACCTCCCGTAATCCGCGAATGTGCTCGACTAACAATTTCCTGTAGTTACTCACATTCCTCATCGCCGGTCATGAAACTACCTCTGGAATGTTATCATTCACGACGTACTATCTTGTCAAAAATCCCAATGCTTACCGTCGTTTGCGTGAAGAGATTGACCGAGTGTGCGGTGCGGAACCGGTGCAGCTGGCGCACTTGGCGAACATGCCGTACTTGATTGGTACGGATTCTAGCCCGCTTCGCTTTACTGGGTATTATTTTATTTACGTTCGGATCTTTAGCTGTGATGCGCGAAAGTTTACGTCTTTCACCAACTGCTCCGTCCCGCGCAGTCGTTCCGATCGAAGACACGACGATTGGAGGAGGTAAATACTTTGTCAAGAAGGGGACAACTCTCGTGTTGCATATCACGGAAATGCATCGCGATCCTGCTATATGGGGGGATGATGTATGTTTCCATCTGCGTATCTTTCACCATTGAGACTGAACCATTTTTATGAATTACCGTAGGCAGATGCATTCCGTCCGGAGCGTATGATGGACGGTAAATTCGAGGCTCTTCCCCCGCACTCGTGGCAACCCTTTGGATTCGGTATGCGAGGATGCATTGGGAGGCCCTTCGCGTGGCAGGAAGCACAACTCGTGATCGCAAGCGTTTTCCAATCGTTTGATCTCTACCTTGAGGATCCTAGCTATGACCTCCATGTCAAACAGAGTCTCACGATCAAACCGAAGGACTTGAAGATGAGAGCTGTGTCTAGACCTGGAAAGACCATTGGTGGTTTGACTATGAAGAACGACACTGCGCCAAAAGCTTTAAGCGAAGCTGTACAGAAGGAAGAAGGAAAGAAGGCAAGCGGACACCCACTTTATGTTTTGTATGGAGGCAATTCGGGGACTTGCGAATCGTTTGCTCAGAGACTTACGTCTGGGGCGGGCGAACATGGTTTGTCGTTTGACATGTCATTGTCCACATCACTAATGCATTTTATCCAGGGTTTTCGGCGTCTCTTGCTACTCTCGACTCTGTCGTTCCGAATTTGCCCACAGATGGTCCAATTCTCATTGTTACTGCATCATACGAAGGTTTGTGTCCCATTTTTCATACTTCGCATTAACCTCACCTTCGTTCGTAGGTCAACCCGCTGACAATGCGGCCCATTTCGTTGACTGGCTCCAGAACCTTGCCACCGGGGATCAACTCAAAGGCATTTCTTACGCAGTATTTGGGTGCGGAAACCGAGAATGGGCGCACACGTACCAGCGCATTCCAACTCTATGCGATGAGCAGCTGGCGGCGCACGGTGCTGAACGTCTCGCACCGCGAGGAGAAGCAGACGTAGCGTCCGTTGCATTTTTCCAGGATTTCGATGAGTATGAAGGGAAATTGTGGATCGTCTTAGGAGAAGTGAGTTTCCCATATTCGGGGACAAAATCTATCGGGATATTGATATATGACAACTGTGATTTAGAGGTTCAAAGTCTCGCGTTCACAAGCTGGCGCAGATGATGGATTCAGTGTTAAGATCGTCGATTCTGGAGCTGAGCGTGCGATCTTACTTCGCCAGACGGAAGGTGGGATTGGCACGGTTACAGCAAACCGCCTTTTAACGAAACCTGGAACGCCGATGAAGCGTCACATCGGTACGCGCTTATTACAATCTGATAACCTTCCAATTTGACACAATCGCTTTGAAGAATTTTCCCTCCCTGAAGGCATGACTTACAGTGCGGGCGATTACTTGGCTATGTAAGTCGCCTGCGTAATACAAAGCAAAGCAGAGCTTGATGGCCCGTTAGTCTCCCGGACAACCCACCCCCAACTGTGCAGAGGGCGATTTCGAGATTAGGATTACGACCAGACCAGGATGTACGTTCTTTCTATCACTTTGTCGCTATTTTTAACCTTGAGTTTTATTAGATCGTCATTGAGTCTCAAAGCCCGACTACGTTCCCCACCAATAAGCCCATTTCCATACAGCAATTACTCTCTGGCTACGTGGAACTCTCGCAGCCATTGACCACTCGTGACCTTCACATTCTCGCGGCGGCGACCACATCTGAGGCTACCAAGACTGCGCTCTTGAGTCTTATCGAAAGCTATCAAGAGGAAGTAGCAACCAATCGCACGAGCGTCTTGGACGTCTTGGAGGAGTACACAGATATTGACCTCCCATTGGCGACATTCCTAAAGATGTTGCCGCCAATGCGCGTCAGGCAATATTCCATTTCGTCATCGCCTCTTGTGGATCCGCAGCACGCGAGTCTCACTGTCAGCATTTTGAGCTCACCAGCACGCGCGGGGAAACACGAACAATTCCTTGGTGTCGCGTCGAATTACTTGGCAAGCCTCCAAGTTGGCGACCAGGTTCAAATGACTGTCCGCGCCTCTGCTGCAGTCTTCCATCCTCCCAAAGATCCTCTTGTCCCCGTCGTCATGTTCTGCGCAGGATCTGGCTTAGCTCCGTTCCGGGGGTTCATTCAGGAACGCGTTGCGCAGAAAGATTCTGGACGCGATTCCGGAAAGATGCTGCTATTCTTTGGATGTCGAACCCCCGAAGACGATTTCCTCTATTCGGATAGTGATTTGAAAGATTGGCAGGAGAAGGGTGTAGTCGATGTCCGTCCAGCATTTTCTAGGATGTCTGATGCGTCGAACGGATGCAAGTACGTGCAAGAGTAAGTATTCAATAATTTTTGTATCTTATAAGTTTACTGAAATTCGTGAAAGTCGCATTTGGTGCGACCGTCAGGATATCATTGAGGCTTTCCGCGGGGGAGCAAAGGTTCGTGATCAGCAGTATTTTGAAACAACTCGCAAACGACTATTTTTGTAGTTTTTCACTTGCGGCTCTCGCAAAGCTGCGAACGGCATTAGGCAAGTTTGCGTGGACTTGATCAACCTTGATAAATCCCGCAGTGAGGAGGAAGCTGTCGCTGCGTTTGAGAATGTGCGAAAGGAGAGATATGCAACTGACATCTTTGACTGAAGAAGCAAGATCTGCGCGTAATGTATAAGGCAGAAAGACAATTATGTAGGCGCTTGTTTGAGTAATACCAAATTGTCACGAAGTCTAGCGAATGTCCAAACTGGGAACCCAAAACCTAAAAGTGGACTGCGACGTTGTTGTCCTGAGAAACCGACTACGCGTATTCACCTCCACGGCGCTACTTTGTCTTGTCCGCAGCGCTTTTTGAACCTACTGCGCTTCATGCAGTTCAACATGCAGCATCGTAACATGGTGTTCATTACCAGAAAACTGCGGAGTGGCGCTCAGGCTTTCAATTTCCGCATCGGTTAAAGCTTGAAATGCAGGTCGCAACGTGCACAAAGGAAAACCGCACTAACTTGAACCTCCACTCTCATCGCTATGAGCAACATCCAACGAGGAACTCGAGGAGGAGGTCGAGGTCGAGGTCAAGGTCGAGGCGGCGGACGCGGCGGGCGCGGCAACGCATCAAGTTCAGGTGCAAGTAGCCCGACTCAGACCCGGAGCACATTTGCTGAAGACGTGTCGAGTTCGGGAAGAGGTAGCCCCGAGTTGCAACGCGGACGTGGCTTTGGTTCACGCGGAGGCGCGCCGCCGCGAGGTGGACCTGGACCTGGGCCAGGCGGTCCCAGAGGTGCTCCTCGCGGTCGTGGAGGTCCACCAGGTCTCTTTACGCCCGTGAATGCATCTACTACTCTCGAGCCACGATTATCCGCCAGAGAGCAAGATGCTCTCATTTCTTCTTTCAATTCCCTGACTACCGCCGAAGGCCGACCTGTACGCCCGGGATTTGGCAAGCTTGGAACTGCGATCAAGGTCCGCGCCAACTTCTTCGCCGTTAAATATCCCAAGAACACCATCTTATATGACTATACGGTCAATATTACACCGAAGACCGACGTAGGCCGCTTGAAGAAACGGATCTTCGAGCTTCTGGAGGGTTCTGTCGACCTAGCGCCTTTCCTGCATGATATTGCACACGACAGAAGCCAGCGAGTGGTGTCTCGGAGGAAACTTCCCGATCCATTTGTCATTAATGTCCCGTTCTACGAGGATGGAGAAGGTCAACCTCGTCCTGGTGCGCGTGTTTATGAAGTTGAGATATGTGATCCGCGTGAACTCAATTCGAAGGATCTTGACCGGTGCGTGCCAAATTTACGCTATTGGGTGTTTTGATACTGATAACTATGTACGTTTAGATACCTAGCCGGCGATCCTGCTTTCGTCAATTGGGACGTTCAGCCCATCATTTCGGCCTTCAACCTCATTACCTCACAACATGCCGCAAAGCAAGGCGTGATCTGCGGAAAGAACCGCTACTTCTTTCCCGACCAGACGTTCCCGCTCAGCCTTGGTGTTGAAGCGTGGAAAGGATATTATTCTTCAGTTCGTCCCGCGTACAAACAGCTTATGGTCAACGTCAATGTCTGTATGAGTGCATTTTATGTACCAACGTCAAAACTTTCGGACGCTATCATGGAATTTCAACGCCGATCTCAAGGAGCAGTTCCCGCTTTTTTCGTTGGGAAAGTGAAGGTGTCTACTTCACACCTGGGATATCGCATGAAGAAGCCTATCAAAGCGATCGAAAATACGCCTGCGACCCAAAAGTTCTTTGATTGCGCTGAATTAGGAGGAAGGGTGTCCGTCGCGCAATATTTCGAGCGCAGTGAGTCGTTTCACGACCTTTCATACATTACATAGTATTAACATTTCGTTGTAGAGTACAAGATCAAGTTGCAGCACGGCAAGGACCTGCCACTTATTAACATAGGAAACAAGACAAAGGACAACTTCGTCCCTGCTGAGCTATGCGAGATAGAGCCTGGCCAAGCTTTCAGAGGAGTTCTCGACGAAAGGGCGACAGCAGAAATGATCAAATACGCGTGCAATCCCCCTGCTGTCAACGCAACCGCCATTACGCAAGATGGCCTTGGGAAGTTGGGATTTCCACAGCAGGCTACGCCGATGGAAGGTTTTGGCGTGAGCATCAGTACAGAGATGACCGTCGTACCTGCCCGTGTCTTACCCCCTCCTTCCGTCGAATACAAATCTGGCCCAGCGCGAGTCGCCGATGGTAGCTGGAATATTCTCGGCGTCAAATTTTCTGTGGGTGCACGCTTTGGTAAATCGAATTGCGCAATCCTGGTTGTTCCAGATGGTGGAAGAGACGACTTCACTGGACCGCAGGACCCTTCTTTGAAAGCGGTGGTCACTGGATTCCTCGACAAGTGCAGGAACTCGGGTATGGTGGTTGAGAATGAGCTGCCGAATCTTCGTTTTACGAAACCGCTACCGAAGTTGACACCGCAAGACCCATTCCGTACGGCTGCTATTGAGGAAATTCAGACAACTGTTCGCTCACTTCCCACTCGGCCTCAGCTTTTGCTCGTCTTTTTGTCGAATCAGGACAGAAATGTCTATCCCGGCCTCAAACGATTGTTCGATGTGCAAATGGGTATCCACAGCGTTTGCATGCTCATGTCGAAAGTGAAGAATCCGAAAGGCCAGGACCAGTACTTCTCGAATAACGCGCTGAAAGTCAATGCCAAGCTCGGAGGCATCAACCACAAACTTCAATCATCGTCAATCAAGTCTTTGTCTAAGACTATGCTCGTTGGCATGGACGTCACACATCCTGGGGCGAATACAGTGAAAGGCACGCCGTCTATTGCAGGTGTTGTTGCGAGCTGCGATGACCAGTTCACTCAATACCCTGCCAGTTTGCGGATCCAAGAGTCGAGAGTGGAGGTACAATTGTTATTCAAGGTCATATTGCCACAGTTCATTGACAGCTCGTACAGATGATTCAAGAGGTTAAAGAGATGATGACCGAACGGCTGAAAGAATACCAGGAGCGCATGAAAGGTCTGCCACAAAAGATTCTTATTTACCGCGATGGTGTATCTGAGGTACGTCATTGTATAAAATTGCGACCTTAAAGTTGTTCACAATCCTAACCCCTCCCAGGGACAATTTGATATAGTTAGGACACAAGAACTCCCACAGATTCAACGAGCCATTGCGTCATTTGCCAATTATCGGCCAAAACTCACTATTATAATATGCGGAAAACGACACCATGCGCGGTTCTATCCCACTGAACAGACCGCCATGGACAGGACCGGAAACAATAAAGCAGGGACTGTTGTGGACAGTGGTGTTACGGCGGTTTACGACTTCGATTTCTATCTGCAAGCACACGCTGGTTTACAAGGTACAACCCGACCGACGCATTACACGGTGGTTCATGACGAGAATAAGATGACTGCCGACGAGCTTCAACAGCTTACCAATCACATCAGCTACCTTTGGGCGAGGGCCACGAAAAGTGTGAGCCTCATTCCTCCCGCGTACTGGGCGGATCAGGTCTGCGAGCGTGGAAGATGTTATTTACACCAAATTTTGCCGCCAACGCCAGGGTCCAGGGAGTCGAAGATGAGCGAGGAACAGATTTGGAGACGCGCGGAAGAGTTATGGGGAAATGGAATCCACACTAATCTATGCAAGACAATGTTCTATCTTTGATTCTCGCGCTTTCAGTACTCCAATCGTCGTTTGATTAGATCACATCGGAAGCAAAAGTTAATGCTGTAATAATATATATACATTGATCGTAGCGTGCGCCATGAATTCTAACAATTATTTGGGAGCTAAACACGCCGTTACCAAAGACGTATCAGTCCAGGTAGTTCCAACTTTGGTTGGTGTCTCTCCGAGGGGGTACGTCGGGTAGAAATTGCCGGCGGCCCACCCGACGTATCCGAGAATAACTATCGAGAAACCACCGTTATCAATGTCATGCCAACATCGAATAGAAACGAGCTCGTACCATCTGAATTCGCCTTCTGGAAAGCAACTTGTTGACAGATGTATAGTGCACATGATGCAGTATTACCGCCTCCCGTTTCCGTGTTGAAGGCTTGCCTACCATGGCATCGTAGCCATTGCGCGAGAGGAGCCCAAGCTTCGGCGATGTTATTTGTTACACATTCAGCGCTGGTTCCACTACGAAAGGTGATTAAGAAGCAGCCCTGGGTCGCGAGCTGTGTCCTAACACTTACGAATTGTCGCTATCGAGGTATTTGTGAACGTCGAAAATAAGGTTGGTCTTTGTTCCGTCAGGATTGATAACTTTGTTCAATGCGTCTGCAGAGCCATTCGAGACGAAGGTAGCAGCCGAAGTCCAGTTGTTACCAGGAAGGAGGATCAGTTGTGTCTTTGCACTAACATCCCACGTCAATAACCTCGCAAAAATGCATGTAGAAGATAGATGACACTGACCCAGCATTTCGGATTGCGGTAACCGCGGCCTGAACGCTCCCAGCCCAGAGATTGATATCGGGGACGTCATGAGGTTCGTTCATGCTGCCAATAACTGAGCATCGTGATCAGACCGAATATTCAATCAACTTACACGCCGAAAATTATCTTGGGGTTTGTCGCGTACTTCGCGGCAATATTTGCCCAGAGACTTGCAAATATGTCGTTAGAGGGTCCGCCTTGTCCAATAATCTGGATCGTAAAGACGGGCTTAATAAAATTGTTCACAAGAGTTAAGCAGACTCACCTTTCCACCGTATCTTGCGTAGTTATGGATATCAATAATGCAACTTGCACCAGTGACTAAGCATGCTTGGACTAGGGCGTCGTACTCGGCGAAGTTAGCGTCAACTAAAGTTCCGGTGGGTTGGTTTCCTGTGAGGAATTGCCATCCGACGGGAAGACGGAAAACATTGTAGCCGTCGTCGTTGACAAAGTGGGTCATTTGTCCAGCACCATCCGCACCTTAACATATCGACGTGTTATTGAAAAAAATGTGAAGTAAGGAATTTGAGCCTGACCGTAATACTGCGTCAAAGGAGGATATGCGGCGCTAGCTTCGCAGTTTCCATCGCCATTGCATCCGAAGTCGAAACCGGCAATATTTACACCAGCGAAGCGGAGAGTTCCGGCACTAGCTGGGGGGCTATTTGGAGCGCAAGTACCGGAGGGACCTACGCTGGCTGTTGTGGAAGGGGGAGGGGTTGGGACACTCGGTGTTGATGTTGTGGTGCTAGCGGGTGGTTTGGTCGTCGGAGGGGTGGAAATCGGTTTGCTACTAGTTGTTGATGTAACCGGTTTACTGCTAGTAGTTGATGTAGTGGAACTAGAAGGCGATCCAGGAATGCACTGATAATAATCTGACTCCGTTCTCTGCATTTTAAAACAAAAGAAAGAAGGGATGGGTGTGCGTACAAGCATTGATAACGGTGCAGGTGGTACCGGCCACACAGGTTGTTGGACCAGTCCAGTTCTATGGCGTCCCTCGAGGGTGAGTACACCTGCCAAGCAAGAACAAGTTCACTGACAATACCGCCACCTAACGTTACATCGCTCAGTTTGCGAAGGAGTGGATACGATGGAGAACGCACATTGACCCCATGCCGTACTTTGAGCACTGACGGAAAACGCTGAGAGACTGAGAAATGCAATTGAGTAAGCTACTTTCATTGCGCAGTATGGGGACGTTGGACTGTAAACAATACGGCGAGTGGATCTTATACCGTTCCGTTGATTATTTGGGTGCGCCTATCCATAAGGAAACAGGCGAAAAATTCAATCGTACCCGAAATCTCCCCGCATATCTTTCAAATATGGTCCCGACGCCAACCAGATTGGAATTGCAAGTGATCGGTGCTCAGGTTGTTTAGCCTCGCGGGAATATGTTGCGGTGACACACTGCATGTGACGAACATGTGCGATTAAGTTGCTCTCAAAACCCCAGGGTGAAACGGTTCAAGCTCGCGCCGTCGTCGGCAGCGCCCCGCATTTCAAGCCGTAGGGCCATGGACGAAAATAAATAGCGAAATTGCGGAGAGAGATGCATCTTGAATCCCCGCATCACGTCATCAATTAGAGCATCCTAGTGTATTTGTCGGTCGGACCAAAATATGCATGGCTGTCTTGGATGTCTACCATGTGCGGGTACGTTTCCGGTATTTAGTCTGTTGATTGTCGGTTGAGAACAGGTTGAGAGTGATCGTGATTCTCGCTGAGAATGTATTACGTGATGCGTCACATGACGCGGCTCTGTACTTTCTCCGAGAAAGAGGTATGATCAACGGATTTGCTCCCCACTAACATGTCGCAAGACGAATGATCCGCCGACACATCTGTGAGGGATTTTCACACACAGAAAGCCTTTTTGAGGACGCGGAATACGCACTGGGATGTAAAATGAAACGGTGATGAATCATCTACTGGAACGCGTGGCCAACTCGTGCCCTTCCGTAGCACTTGCTTTCGAAGAGGGAAGATCCACATCAACGTCAGGGTTGAAGCAACGTGAACCAATGATATGCCTTGGCACTTAATACGTCAAATTCCAACACAAGTGATGCGAGGCATCATGACCAGCAGTAAATCGTACCAAAGACAGGAAGGCGTTGTCGCATCAGGCCAAGTCCACACGTGTGTTTAATAGCCCAACAATTCATACAAGACAGCTGTACAGGCGTAGTCAATTCATAAAGCCTTCAGAATTCCTTAATCGTACAGGCAACCGCAATACCACCGAAACAAGTAAGGACTGTACAGACTACAAAATGATGACACTGAGAATCCGCACGATCGAAAAGAACAGGAGTAACGTACCGATTTCAAGGGAAAGGACAGGTGCAAAGCTAAACAAGGCGTTGCGTCACAATCTGAGTGATCTCCACATTCACCCATCTATCGTCAGCTTTCCGACATGCGGGAAATGTGCCAAAACGACCCAGCATAGAACTAGCTAAGCCAAAATTGAGGAATCGATGATGGTTCTGACGAGATGCCGTCTCCTGGCTCGAGGTCTCATGGTTATATTCATGCCGAGCTAGCACCGCTGATGCCCTGGCGCAAGGTTGGGATTTCTGTTTGTGGAGTCTGCTTGCGAGGCGTTGGATAATAGGTTGGTGAGTGGTGTTCTCATCCACATAAGGCGGTGCGTCGACTTCACACCAGGACGTCCGATAGTGTTCGGATTCGCTCATCACCGAGGCAGCTGAGTGAACATGAACATAATTCGAAGTCGACTCAGTGCTCATGGAAAAAGCCGAGCGCTGGGTAAAATTAAGCACTTGCTAAATAAAATAAAATCGACGGGATTCACCAAGTTAGCGTCATTACAGTTTCTTGCGTTACGATTCATCGCACGGGTAGTACGCGGTCGTGCCGACGCGTTACGCACTGCATCATTGAATGTAGGTGGACGAAGGAAATGCCCTGTCCCTTCTCTGGGGCAAAGCATTACATCGTCCGGGCGGCTAGTCGCACTTCGAATCCTATCGAATAGTGCGCTCGTCGCAGCCGAGCTGGCGCCGACGCTGGACCTGGTCAGAACGACATTCGGTGGTACATGAAACGTCTCAGTGATATCGGATTCATCTTGAAACGTTTCGCAAGCAAAGGTAAGGGGTTGCGCAGACTTTTCGGCCGCAAACATGGCGGTAGGTGGGGCGGATAGGAGTCGGACACGATCGACAGTCAAGACTTGGGATGAACGTTCGTCAATATCAGAAGGAGAGTCAACGGACTTATCGGGCCTCGGAGTCTTCATCATATCGAAAAGATCGGCGGCAGTGAAGGTAATCATTCCATCATCGGGATCCCAGATCGCTGCGAAGGTTAACGCAGTTTCAGGTGGAATGATATCGGACCAGCGATCATCTGGAACTGAGATGCCACTATCCAAATTGACGATGCGGTCCTTCGGGTGATCACGAATGTGTCCAAACTTCTTGTCGCATGAGAGGTTGAGAGGGGAGATATACCGCGGTCGTGGGAGGAAATCGTGAATTTTCTCTCCAAACTCCTTGATGGACTGCACGTCTTCGACCGATTGGTCTTTGACGTTCAGACGGCGGATGTAGGGTTCCTGGCGATGAAGTCAGGCTTGAAACCATGCAGCAAGCAGCGCAGATATGACTGACAATGTGTAACTCTGCGAGTGTCTCCGTACTTGAGCCTGGAGACCGAAAAAAGTGTCTCCCATCCGTCGTGAAGGACAATGGTGATAGCGGACTGCCTGCATCCGCAGTGACCATAAATGCAATGCCATTCATTGACATGGCCATGAGGTCGGTTTGTGAAGTGAAGAGAAGGCGGACTCAAAGGTGATCGCACAGAGATACACTAGCCTGACCGAGAGTGGGGAATGGTAGATGGTCGAGCTCTTGGGGCATCGCGACGATGAACGACGTGATACGGTGCAGATAACCAGATCATTGAGTTCGATTCCATTCAGAGTCCCTCGTGGGTTAGGTAAGAGCACAAAGTTTCGGGGTCAGCATGCGGTGTTCGTTGCTTTCATTTTAGACTTGCACTGCTTGCTCGTTGGTCGCAACCTCGAGGCAAAAAAGGAACACAGAAATTAGCTTGTGACGTCACAAAGACAATTTTGGGGTTCTAACCCTAACGTAATGCGATAACCTGACATGCCGTGAATATGATTCGTCCTCCGCTCAGAGGACATCGTTTACTAGATATCGTCATTGGTACAATAGCGGGATAGATGCATCGACCTGCACGGAAATATTTAGTGAAAGCATCCATGGCAGATTTAAAGAAAATGCAGGGTGAAGGCAGGATGGCTACGCCGCCGGCAACGAGGTCGTCATGGGGCAAGATGGGAATAATGGTACAACCACTTCCAGCAAGGTCGTAGCAGCTGCGGAAGTCGGTGGAACTTACAGAGCATCCCTGGAGGCGGGGTGAACATAACTCAATATGGGAATCGAGGAGAAGACGAAGTGTCGATGAGTGTCGCAAAATTTCTTGAATAAAATGACGGAACGCATGGCTTTCAGAAAACGTTTCATTGGTGGCGTTTTAATGGTTCCTGCCTCTTGCTTCTCCGGATTATTTATACGCCAGTATCTGCATCTCGTAGGAATTCACGAGTGCAGAAGATATAGACGACGAACCCCTGAATGGCTTGATAGCGAAAGAGCAGTGAAAGCCGAAGAGATTGGTCGGTCTTGTGAGGAGGAAGTGCAACGGAATAGCAAGTATCGTTTGCATGCGAGAGATACAGCGTCAGTCACTGCAGAATACGAACATCATCTTGAATTTTTGGATCAGAGGACCAATGTATTGATTACATATATCACAGTTTGGTGTAAAAATCATAGTTTCGTCGCTTGCTCGTATTCGACACTTGCAAGGACCATCGGGGATATTCCTTTGAGGTCGTTCTCGTCCACTGATTGGCTGATATAGTACTGCGAGGATAAAGACAGAACTGAGAAGGCGTCTCGCCTTGTGGCTGAAAGCGTACCTCAAACGTCCCATTACCATCCAAGCTTCCCACCTTGGAATGCCACGATGCGTCAGTAATCCTTCCAATACAACTCAAATCTCACGCACAATGACAGTTCCCTCCCAAAGTAACGTCCCGTTCGTCGCCTTCCTGATGAATGTACTATTCAGGTACTGATATGCCTTCTCCGCGACTGGGAAGAACGTGGTCTTGTCCAAGTATCCCTTTCTGATGCCCTTGAGAAGGGAGAAAACATACATCGCTGCGCCAGACGACTCAAAGTAGTTACCGGCCCGGCCCGGACTGCTGATCACGAGCCACCAAGCGCCTGTCTTCGGATCTGCTGCAGCCTTCAGCGCGGGTGCCAAGGATTGCAGATATCCGATGAGTTGGGCCCGGCCCGGGTGAGTTTGTGGGAAATAGTCCAACTATTCGTCATCAGAATTATATCTGGAATGCACAGACAGGAAAGAAAAGTTTGAAACGTACGACGTCAACAAGAGCCATAGAAAACCATCCCATCGCTCTGTCCCAGACACACGGCGAGTGACCGGTAGTATTGTCCGCCCAAACGGCTTTTTTCGATTCATCATAACCGTGGTATAGCAGTCCCGTAGTATTTTGCCTAGCGTTCTGCTCGAAAAGGTTGAACTGAAGAGCAATGTCTGACCAAGCGGAGGTGTTGGTTGATTGGAAAGTAGCAGTGTATGCGGCGTAAAATGGGTTTAACATATATCTGCAGCACAGAAAATACTGTGGGGTGAGTGTTGAGAACAGAACAACCGCTAAAGTACGCACTGTCCATCGCCCCACATCTCGTTCGGATACGTTTTCTTATGCCAAAATCCACCAGCTTTGTTGCGGGGGTGAGAGTCGATCTGTAAGCGAAATGTGTCCGCTGCGGCTTTATACTTCGAATCATTCGTCGCAGCATATCTTGCATTCGCGAGTGAGCGGGGAAAAGTGTGGAATGGAATATACCACTCACAGCTGAATCAGTGATTGTCCGACCTTTAAGTCGTCGAGGATATAATTTGTGAGCTTATATCCACCACCAACTGTCCCATTTGCGGAGATTATATTGTCGATTCCGGACTGTATGTAGTTGAAGTATGTCGCATTTCCAGTTGCATTGTACAATGCTGTGAGAGCGCGCTGAAAGGTACCGTGCTCGTATGATATCTTAGGTTTGCTACCCGCGAGTCCGTGTCCTTGTCCGCGCGAAATGGCAGAGTCAGCAAGCCATGTCGATATTGGCTGAGTACCTTCAGCAACAGATGCCACGGCGAACAGCACGCTGGCGAATCCCAAGGTCATGTACATGTTGCGGGGGGGGATTGAGGAGAAAATGCAAATTTGTTGAGACGCACGACCATCCGAGGTGAATTTATATAGTGAAACCGCGTCAGATTATTGTAGAAGTCGCCTGATGGAGCGAGGATGTTGGGGGCGGAATACATTCCGGGACGCGGCTCCGGAGACCATGTGCCTTGTCACTCTTTCCACCGGCGAACAAAGTGTATACAGACGTCTAATGCCGCTTGAAAGCACCAGTTCTGAAGCCTGAACGCTCGGAAGGCGAAGACATGACCGCGCCAAGGCAACCGCGTGTGACCTTCTGATCAGGAATCGCATCGTTGGTGAGCGCCCCGGTACTGTTGAGTGGTAAAATTTGCTCGAATGAGGTGTGCTTAAAATTTGACGTTCCGTTCAGCCTTATGCGAAAGCAGCTGCTTGGAATGAGACGATGGTTTAAATGGAACGCGAAAATGTGACATGGTATTTGTGACGTCACGCGTCATCGCCAAGCCTCCGCTTGAAGCTTGAAGCTCTAGATCTTCTCTTTGTGGAAGCGTCCAAGAAACGCGTCACCGACGCGTCTTGGCG
The DNA here is from genome assembly GCA_004355085.1 of Rickenella mellea. Lineage (NCBI taxonomy): Eukaryota > Fungi > Basidiomycota > Agaricomycetes > Hymenochaetales > Rickenellaceae > Rickenella > Rickenella mellea. The sequence continues at coordinate 40,342 of ML170177.1, read as the reverse complement.
GAGGTTCATGCTCCACATAATATTTATATTTAATTGCGGAGCGACACGACGCAATCCACGTCCCAATTTTAAACCTCTCCTGCCAAAAGTGACTTACTATGAACTTCCTCAAGAATATCGGCGGGACTGAAGGGAACACTCAGTCGTCTGGCAACACAGTCGCCACGGAGGCCGGTGGACAGAATACGATGACTGATACGGCGGGAAAGGGTGGACAGAGCGGCGGTATTATGGGCGGGGTGAACAGTATGCTTGGTGGTGGTGCGGCTGGCGAAAAGAACGAAGGTAAGATTTTCCAATTCAATTTCTTCCTCGGATGATGTACTGAACGTGTCGGGAACAGATGGTTTGGACAAAGGTAATATTAAGAGCCACGTTCGGGAAGAACGGAACTGAAATATTCACAGGTATCGATTTTGTTCAGCAACACGCAATGGGCGGAGGTCCTCAGGACAACGAATCCGCGGCTGAACAGGCAAAGGACGAGATGATGAGCGATGCGATACGTGGACAGTACAAGAACGCTACCGGGTCCGCCTTCCCAATCCAGGATAAATAATGGAGGTCGAAATGGACATTCGTAACAGACATTGAAGAAGGCATTCGTTGAAACGCGATTGAATGTATTGAGAATCATCGGACTCCTTGGTGTATGATCATGACTAACTTGCGTATGTGATGCTTGTGAGAGTCATTGCAGACAAGCCATTCGAGGTGTTCACGACTTTGGTCTTATTGGCGCAATCCTGCGAGAAGTTAGTAAGAGCCATTCAACGGAATTTGAAAAATAGGAATAATAATCGGTATTCGACGGCTCATTATTACCTGCGTCAACTCAAATGGGTTCGGAGAATGTATCGCCTGCAATTTTGCTTCGAATAATTGTTTTTGTCCAGGATGAGAGCTGTGAGGTGGCTCACAGATAGATCGGTGATTGTTTGACAATCAATGGTCGGGGCATAATATGAACGCTAGAAGCCTTCGAGAATTGCGTGTTGTACAGGAGATCCCAGACTCGTAGCATAAATAAACAAACTTGCTGGCTGTCTTATTCACTGCCGCGAGGGGCTGATATGAGAAAGACTCCATATCGGACGTAAAACGTGGGGTTCTGAAGGTATTGTTGGGAGGACTTTGTGCGATACGAACGTGCCTTATCAAAGTCAAAACGGCCTGCATATGCAAGTAAGTGATCTGTGGCTGCTTCTAAATATAACCGCTCCTTTAGTAGAAAATCACGAACACGATAAGTGACGTCACTGACCACCGTCGCGCCACTCAAGTACACCGCGAGGTCTTATCCATGAAGTCGACGACGTCACAAATGAATCGCCAATAACAGTGCATACAAATAACGCTAGGGGAGGACCAGCAAGCCACACACTCCCATTTTCTTACCCTTTGGCTGCCCACTCATGGATTTCTTAAAAAATCTCGGCGGAGCGCAGGAGAACAGTCAGTCTTCTGGAAACACGGTTGCGACGGAGGCAGGCGGTCGGAATACGACGACGGACATGGCTGGGAAAGGTGGAGAAGGCGGTGGTGGGATCATGGGGAAGTTCAACAACATGCTTGGCGGTGGGGCAGCCGGCGAAAAGAAGGAAGGTGAGTATCTCCAGTTCACCGTCTTCTCTGTAAGAATTTCTGAGAACACACGGAGCAGACGGGTTGGACAAAGGTAAGCTTTGGAAGCGACAGTTCAGGGACAGCGGGTTTTGAAACTAAATCATCGCAAGGCGTCGACTGGGTTCAGCAGCACATCATGGGCGAAGGACCCCAGAACAACGAGTCTGCCGCCGAAGAAGCGAAAGACGAGATGATCAGCGATATGATACGTGGAGAGTACAAGAGCGCTAGCGTAACAGGGATGAATTTCCCAATCCAGGACAAGTAATCCGAGCGTACAAAACATTCGATCTTCGGGAAAGCGTCGATTGAGATATGTATAATCTGCAGATAAGTTAATTTGCATTACGAATTTGATATTGCCTAGTGTACCGCTGGCGGTGAGTCAAAGATGGTCCATTCGTCTCGTTCTCAGCCTCGGTCTGGTTGACCTGTCAGTCGAAAGCCAGACAATTCTTGAAACAAATCGATGAGAGAGATGGAACGCGACGCGCGGCGTAACTTGAACATGCGAAAGGGATGTGCTTCGACCAAGAACGATACGCTGGAGTGGCGATGGCGATGTCTCTCCACTAAATGGTGTGGTTGCGGTGGTTGGCGGTGAGGATGGAACAGCGGCCCGGATCGGTGCGGGATCCTGGCGTGGCACGTGGCATGTGGCGCAACATGATAAATTGCGACTTCGTGAGTAGACGTAGAAAACTTCATTGAAATCCATCATTAGCTATACGTGTTACACAAGAAAGTTCGAAGCGGCGCAATAATGGAAAACGAAACAAGTCAAAGGAATATTTTCTTTTTATCAAGGCCCACCAGCATACCACGAATCCACCGCGATAGGTCGGTGCACAACGAAAAGCCCTCCTCCGTCGTCCTCATCGCTATTGAGCACCATACGTATATAATAGTGTCCATGGTATGACAAAGCAGAGGGCGTTGCGTGTGGTGTGGTCGTGTGTGGTAGACCGGTTCCGTCCGAAGGTAAGCATCGCTAACTCTTGGCGAATTAGAGCCCGGAGTGCCAAATGCGGTTGCCCTCAGTGGTGCGTAATCCTATAGTACAGGTGTCCAAGCAAGCAGCTGCAACCATAAACGTTCGGTGACAGGTCGGTGAACTTGGCGTATTCCGAACGGTTGGTTGAGCAAGTTGCGGAGACCAAAATTGTCTCCGTTCGCACAGTAATGCGAGTGGGTTGTAGGCGAGCCAAAGATAAAGAGCCAGGGTGCCAAACGGCAAAGAAGTGCTTAAGAGGGAATAAGGAATCGGTTTCGTGCAAAAGGTAAATCATCAGCGAGGAGGCGCTGGAGAGTGTCGAGGTATAAGATGCGGGCGGAGTTTGAAGGGTTATCCGAAAGAACGGTGTATGAATTGGTATCAAAATTGTCGTTTCTAGCTGAATCGTAGCTGAGTGGTTTGAAGAGTGTTGGCGAGGGGAGGAGGAAAGGAAAAGAGGTTTCTCGGCGTTTGCGATCATGATCGATAGAATTGATCGTCATCCCATGATTCTAAGTAGACGAACGGGTTAGCGATAACGGGGGCCGGAAGATGAAGGAAAGCACGTACCTTCTGTTATACTTCTCCAACCGAGGTATAAAGCACCAACAGCCGCAGTCTCCAATATCGTTGCGATGAACGATCCATCAACGCTCGCTTTCGTGCCCTAAAGACATGTGGCGTCAGTTGTGATGGTTGGAAAATGAGGACGAGAGACGAACCTTGCAGATGATCTTATTGAGGAGGAAGTAATCCAGTTGGCTGAGGACGAAGAGTACGCCGGCGAGGAGGTAGTACCCCATCGGTTTCCGCTCGCGCAGAACCCCGAGGACGATGTACGCCATTATGAGGAAGTACACCAACGCGGCACTGAATTTTTTTTCATCCATTAATCAGATGAACGGGTTCATAGGAAGGAGAGGAAGAAGGACGTACAAGCCTGGCCATATACTCGTAAGCACGAACAACGGGATACTGTGCAGTGATGCTGGTGGGTTACTTGGTCCGAACGTCTTTGTGATTGTCAGGCCGACATCTAATGCTATGTAGAGCGTCGCCGCGAAGAAGGCAACGATGAAGATGAGGAAGGGCTGTTCAAAATTGAAGATGAAAGCGGCATAATCAGAATGAGGTCCGGAGGGCAGAGGTATGGCTGGTGGACGTACGATGAGAGAACTTAGTGTACCATCTTCGACTATTTGTGTCGCTACGAGTCCGTTGGCTAGTAAAGCCCAGAAAGTCGCTGCAACGGCTCCTAGGAGAGAATGAGCATTTCGAAGGACATAGTTTGTGGAGGAGAGCGTACCTGCATGGATTGCGGTCAAGACGACTAATGCTGTTGATCCTTGCTCCAGTAATGACCCGGTTGTGATGAGTTGGAGTGGGAGGGTGAAGAGGTACATGATCAAGAACACTTTTAACTCGTCGCGACCTGGATGGGGAAAGTGTGATGTCAGTGCGTGGTTCATTTGACGTAAGAAAAACTGGTAAACAGGATAACGAGTGTCTCTCCCCTCAACTATGTGAGTCTCCAGGAAATATAGGCATGAGGTAATGCAGGACGATGCGTGAAGCCGTCAAGAAGCTGAATGGGGTACATCCGGCGTGCAGAGCAACCCGCCTGCGGAAATTCCCAACTGGGTAAAGTAACTCTGCGCATCCAACCGCAAGAACACCGTAAGCTGCGCATGCCACAGAGGCAAACGAATGAGGAAAGGCGGCCGAACAGCGTCTCCGACGATCAAGAGAAAAGGAGATGTCTCATAAGGTTTCGCCGAAGGCGTCGGGGAACCGAAGCGAACAGAGGAGGTAATGTGCTTGCGCGCGTACTCACCAACGGCGGCTCTCCGTCTATTTGACCAGAAGACGAGTGCAATGACGAAGAAAAAGCCGAGGCCGCAGACGATGATGTTTGCGATGTTCCCAAGGGAGCCATCGTTGTTCACACGCAGCGCGCCGCATTCTGGGTTCACCCCGACGGGGGCTGATTTGGGGTTCGCGGACAGGCCGGTTAGGGTGGTTGGAGAGTGTTTTAGTAACTGTAGAGAGGATAGAGAACGTTAGATATTGAACGATGATTAGGCGATCGGAAGAAATGTTAAAATGAACATGGTTCGATAACGACGTGGCGGCAAGTCAACCACCACTTCGACGACGACTAAACCAACCGAGGTAACGTTGTACGTAGAGGATGAAAGGATTGTGGCGAAGTGAGCTATGAAGATGTAGGGCAGACATACCTGTCGATAAAAGAGGTTACACCAAGGGTAACTTGGAGTCTGATGGCAGAGGGCCTGAAAGTCGCCGAAGCGGGTCATTGCTTAGTGAAATACAGCAGCTTTTCCGCTGCGAACGTCGTTATGGGTCGTAGGCGAAAAGAGAGGAAGAGGAGGGGTGGAAGAGACGAGGAGTTAACAGTGAACGAGCTTGAACGAAGGGTGTGACAGCAAGGGGAAATCTCAACGTCCCGCCACGAGGTTACGGGGTGGCGATGAACCACGTGCCCACTAATCCCAATTCAATTTTCCTTTTCGGCGGATAAAATATTCGGGCCCTGCTTATCCCCTCGACACACAGATGTGTCCCCGACGTCTCTTTTATCGCCCTTCGCCATTGCAGCCTCTCGTTATTAGTCTAAAGTTCGTAGTCTATTTCGCTTTTTTCGTCGTCTCCATCACACACGCAACTATTTATAGCTCGTTGCTGCCAAGAGCGTGATAGAGTGGTCATTTCGCATTTGAGTTCCATTCCGGGAACGAGAACAATTGCCTCCAATATCGGAATTCATTCATCCATTTTGCTATCAAGCGCTCTCTGAACACTGGTCTACGATGCTGTCCACCATGCACACCGCAGCGAAATGTGTGCTCGATGACTTTTCGGCGAATCGTAATTGTCTGTCACACCGCCGCTCTCTCTCCGAAGATACTCACCGCTGTCGCAAACGCCAAAATTCTGGAAATCTTGCCTTTAGCCATACCCGCTGCACCGACGAACACTTCTGACGTACCTTTGATATATCTGCCGTCCACGTCTCTGCCATTTCAAATCCTTCGCGAGTATCCGGAAGTGCTTTCGTCAGTTTCTGTGTTTGGGAAGAACTTCCCTGCGCTATTTCAGATCACGTCTGTGTCGTTGGCATTTTGCTCGCCGGTGCCGGGTGGAGCCCTTTAACCTTGGTGGTGAACAGTTTAGCCATGGCGGGGTATAATGCCAGTGTCTTCGTGCTGCCGGAAACACGACGGTGAGTAGAAGGTAGATATGACGCCCAACGGATGCCCGCTTCGTCCGATTGTGCTATTTGCACGCAAATTGCTGAGGATAGGAAAAGTTACATTCGGATCCCACTCGTTGATGTGAACTGCTAGATTCATTGAGCTCTAAAGCCGCATTTGACAGTATATCGACAGTTTCGCCGAGACATAGTGACAATAGAGCGACTCTGGATTCAGTAAATCCGTGTTTTGCGTGTACGTACAGTAGTGAATCGACGAGATGATGAACAAGAGGGAGACCTGCAAGCTCGACGTAGCCATCAATTCTCCGCCGAGACCAATCATCGCTAAGACGACGACCTCCTCCCGTCAACTTCCATTCTCGCACGTAAATTACGGCAGATAACGAGACGACGAACATCGCATATCGTAACAGCATAATCATCATCCCGAGCAGCGCATGGTATTCAATCTCCTGTTATTGGCAGCAAGAGGCTTACGAAAACAAATCCGATTTTGGCGAGAAGCAAGGTAAATGGGACCTGGGTGACGTAGAACAATACACTTGAGGATGCAGAGATGATATGGCACGTGTAGGGCATGTTTTACGAGCACAGGAACGAGATAGATATTATGAATCTTCTAGTGCGCTGGACCACGGGAGAGGGAAAGAGACCATGTGCATGCAACGCAGAGGAGTGTTCCGAAGCTCGCGGGACGATGAGCTGCCAGTCGTACTTCGAATACCAAGGAGCGACTGGTGGCTAGTATAGATAAGCGAGATAACACACACGAAGCGTGTCGCGCCCTCCAGAGAGCTGAAGACCATGAATTTCTAGCTCCATCATCGTAAGTTGTACAGTAAGTTCGAGCCTCACCAGCTCTCGCGCAGCGAAATCAGCCGCATCAAACGTGTGGCGCATGTAGGCTTTTCCGTAAATTATTCAAGGATAGCAATGGATTTGAGAAGAAGCCGGCATTGACTCTCGCCCAGAGCTTCGTGCTGGTGGTTTGGTTGAAAAATTCAAAGTCGCGTGTGCTGTTGTTTGTTTTATGTGGCGAAACTTCGACACTGCCGCAACAACCCTTTGAGCAGCAGGGCGACTCTGATCAACTGAGATCTGTTAAATCCTTGGATTCCTTAAACGCTACCGCGGTTTTAAATATTCGCAGTGATTCCGGAGGTCTCATAATTATTTTATTTTATTTTTGATTTAACCTTCTCATTCGTTATCTCTAAGCATGGATGACGTCATCTAAGAAATTCACCTTCTTACCATGTCGACTGCACTAGTTATCGGCGCATCTCGTGGTCTAGGCCTTGCATTGACTACGTCGCTGCATTCCAAAGGACAAACAGTCTTCGCCACCGTCAGATCCCCCGTAAAACCTGGGACATTTCCAGAAGGCGTCAGAATCATCGAAATGGTCGATGTCGGGAACGAAGATGCTGGTGAAACTATCGTTAAAGGACTTGGAGACCACAAATTGGACCTGGTAATCATTAATGCTGGTTATTTCAAGACAGAGGTAAGTGATTGGATTATGTATACGAACTGCGTCAAACGCTGGCGACTACGTAGACGATCGATAAGCCAATTTTTTCTGAAGAATTGGAAATGTATAAGACGGTCGCCATAGGGCCTGTATTTCTCGTACATCACCTGTAAGTTTTCACCTTTAGATTAATCGAAATATTTTGATACGAGGGACTACGATCAGGGTGAAAGGCGGATTTTTCGCGAAGGATGCAAAACTGGTTCTCATTACGACGGAAGGCGGCTCGATCACTCTCCGAACCAAAGAAGAGGGCGGAGGAAACTATGGCCACCACGGCAGTAAGGCCGCAGAGAATATGGTTGGCAAGCTGTTGGCGCATGACCTGGTGGACTCAGGTGTTACTGTTGTAATGATTCACGTAAGTGCTCGAGTACAACGTTACGCGAATCGTCCGGGTAATGCCCCCAATAGCCAGGTTTTATGAGAACTGAAATGACGAAAGGCGTTGGATATGATAAGTTCTGGGAATCAGGAGGAGGTGAGCCTCAAATCTATGTCACAGTACGAGTACTGTATCTGACATCCCGGATGTACAGCCGTAACTCCAGCAGACGCAGCAGAATCGACTCTTGATTTCGTAAAAAATGTCACCATAAAAGACACTGGCACATTTTGGGCGCCGCGTGGTCCCAGGTATGTCTTAGTCAATGGTGTAAGATTAGGCACTTAGAAGTCAATACACAGGGATATCGGAGAAGCAGAACGAGTTCTGGGGAAAAATCTACCGACTCCTCTGCAACTCCCGTGGTGATGCGTCTATGAAACAAACTCAGCTCGACCTTCGAGCCTCAGATCCCTTTCATCGATGAAATCTGTTTCGCAACATCTTGTGTCGATTTTTCTTCGTCCATAAATGCCATTGGGATATTGACACCAAACCGCTTGATCAGAGATCCTCGCAACTGTGTGAAAGCGATCGAGTCGAGACCGAGCGCCGAAAGGCTTTCAGTGATATCTACAGATATAGAGTTTAATTTAAATCGCCAAAACGACATTAAGACACATACCCAGCACCTCGTTTTTTGGGATCTCGAGTAGATCCTTAACGATATCAGTCACCTTGGTTTGAATTTCCGTTGCCGACAATGTTTCCTCCAGGTTCAAATCAACGCGTTCAACCGATAGTAATTCTGAATAAAACGGATCATCGGTGTATAACGGATTTTGTTGCATTCGATCAGGGCAGACCGCAGCGACGGTCTGTATAGCTCTCCGCCCGCTGATGGCTCGAAAAATGAGGGGAATACCGTCTTGATGTGAAGTGGGTGCCACTGGAGTGTCGTCGAACTGCATGCCTTCAATCAAGCGTGATTGCCATGGCCCTAATTGAAGAGACACGGTGCGATTGCTCGGATAAAGAGCCGTCCTATATGCCGCAAGGGCATCCATGAATGAATTTGCTGCAACGTAAGATATTTGACCTGGATTTCCAAGAGGAACACTGGAATATAAGCTATTTTAGCGACGAATGAGTATGATAGCACGCTAATCAATTACCTGACACTGCTGAGCACTACGAAGCGTTTCACATCTATTTTCAACTCTTCGCAGACGACGTGCAAGTTCCATGAACCCAGGACCTTCGGATGCAAGACGTCTTGGAAGGCTTCGATTGTAGTGTTCTTGATGAGAGCGTCTTTGATAACACTCGCGGTATTAATGATGGTTTCGATTTGTCCGAACTGACGGCTGGAAACAATCTCAGCGAGGGCTTTCTTGAGTGAATCGATCGAGGTGACGTCGCCGGTAAAATAATCGAAAGTCTTGCTGGGATGACTACGACGTAGATCGTCTAGAACGGAAGACACCTGGAAAATCTGTTACAATGAAGCCTGCATTAATTATGCGATAACACACCTCTTTCCTAGCCCTGGTTTTTCTTCCTAAGAAAACTACCGATGAGCAACCAGTTTCGATAAGTGACGGAGCCATTGCGGTTCCAATATCACCCATGCCGACAATGACTGCGCAGCCATTGTAGCGAATAGCGTCTTTCCCGGCTAAGTCATCTTCTCTCGTCCAGTGCGATTCAAGTCGCATAATTTCTTTCTGCGTGGTGTACCTATATGCAATCGGAGAAGAGGTTGCGCGGTGCAACTGACGAATTTCGTCGAAGACCAGTGTCGAAAATTCGTCGGGAGGGAGGCAAGGTAAGTCCAATCCGTTAATGCAGTCCAGGCCACACTCTTGGCGAACGACACGGATCATGCCTTGTATAAGGCTCCCAGACAATCGAATTGTACCACCTGAATCGTGCCCATCGAGTCTCACCATACCTGCTTCAACGTCGTCCGGAAGAATGGGAATGGAGTTCGCAGTAATAAATGCTGCTGAAACGTTCTGGCGGGTTTTCAGGCTACCCACTAGAGCTTTTACAAAGGTCAATACACCATTGATGGATCCCGTCACCGTTTGGAATAATGATTCGCCAGTAAACAGTGTCGTTGCATCATAAATTATGGCAGTCGAAATCCCTTCGTCGTTGCCAAGTACGCAATTAACAAGTGTTTCCATATCAAAGATTGGTGAGGCGCTGGAATCAAGCCGCGAGGGAGAAGGGGGGGACATGAACGGGTGATAGGAGTCGAACATGAGCCCCGATGATTTTGTGCGATTTCTCAAAGATTCAGAGTGACTCAGATCAACACCAATGTATACGACACGTAAGGGACATGCCTGGTCACGTTTTGGTGGGTTAATTGGCTTCCAGATCGTTCGCATCAGTTGGGTTGGGTACTTCTGAGTCGGTGTAGGTAAAAAGGGGACGTCGGAAGGTATCCAAGCGACGGTATATCTTTGACACGAAGCCAGTAGTTCCCCACCAAGTGAAGTGACTCGGAAAGACGTCGACATTGTTCGAAAACCATGCTGGGTAGTCAAGGGGAGATCATATCGGCACATGATTATTTGAGGAAAGGCAGTACTGAGCAACACGAAGCCAGAGATTGACGACGGGAGATATGAACCTTGCGATTGACCCGGGGGTAAAACTCTGCTGATTCCGCCGAACATGTGGAAACAGGCATCGAGCTGGCGAATCGTATCGTGGATGATATCACCAGTACGAGTAACTTCGATCCTTCCCACAGCGTAATGGTCGCATTGACGAAGCTCCACCAAATTCTGGAACGAAGGGCCAAACTGAACTCGTCCCGCATTCAAAATGCTATAAATATCCTGCTTTAAGGAGACGGTATAAGAATCAGTGCATGGCACAGGTGGCGGAATGCCTTCCGGTCGCTGAGAGCGGCGTATAGTTCCTGAACAAATGGGACCGCCCATGCTACTTGAGCCTTGCCGATACATGACTGAAAAAGCCTTCGAATTGGAGACAGTCATTTCCAACGATTTTTGTTCGGTTCCCGAAAGAATCACTGGCATGTGTATACGAATGTCGCAAATGTCCACATCTCCAGTTGCACCACCCTGCACTCCCGAGGAAATAAAATGGACCAAGGCCGCGGCGGGAAGAATTACTCCAGCGTCTGTCGAGTGGTCCTTTAAGATGTCGACCAGCTGTGATTCTATAGTAAGACAACGTGATGATAAAATCGGTGGATTGGTGGATTGGGATTTAGTGTGCGAAGCAGGCATGTTGAAAGACACAAGAGTGGATGGGTAGTGACGTTGCCTTTGCCAAGGATATGTTGGAATTCTTATTTTCCGGCATCGGTCTGTTCTGCCGGAGAAGAATCTTTGGAAGTCAGGAGTAACACCATGTTGAAAGATGTCCGCCAGCGCAGACAGCAGCTTTCTGTCGGCATTTTTACCTTTCGTCGATGTTAGCGACGTTACTGCAAACACATTCGAAGATTCCATCTCGCGTAAAAGCACCGACAGAGCAGGTTGCGGACCAACGTCAATAAATAACGAAGTTCCGTCGTCAACTGCGGATTTCGAAGCCGAGGAAAAAAGGATTGGTTTCCTGGCTTGATGAACCTGCAACGTGGCGTCAGCAGAGCAGTTGAACAGCTAACAAGACAAAAAATCACCCAGTAGTCTGCATCTAACGTTTTGGATTGAGGGAGTCGATCACCCGTGACTGAGGAGTAATAGCTGGCAGAAGATCCGCGCAGTTCGTGTCCTCTTTTCTCAAGCCAATCTTTCATCGAAGGAAGGGCAAATTCCACGAATCGGCTGTGGAAAGCTGCAACGAAGCTCCGTATCAGAATTTCCGGATGATTTGGAAGACAGTACGTACCTTGGTTAACGAGCAATTTTGTGCAGCGTACATTCATTGCCGAAAGATGCTCCATAACGCGCTCGACGTCAACTTTATCCCCTGATATGACGTGTCGGCTTGGACCATTGTATCCCGCAATGCACACGTTATGAGACACGTTTAGTGTATTCATGGTTGATGAAATGATTTCAGACGAAGATTTGATACCAGCCATGCTAACCGATTGGCATCGTGTGGGTCGCATGAGTTGTGAACGCATAGCTACAAATTCGAGGCCAAGGCGAAACGTCATCGCGCCAGATGCCACTGTAATCCGACTTCAGCGTCAAGGGTATCGAAGGGAATGAAACGAAACAAACCGGCCGCCGCAATCTCGCCGACACTATGCGGAAGGACGCCATCAAACGGCACGCCAAGACCATTCAGCCACATGCACATCGTGTACTGGAAAATAAATATCGCAACTTGAGCCAGATGTGTTTGGTGAATTTCGTTGGCGCTTTCCTCCCTGGCTTCATCAACCAGGAACGGTAAAACATCGATCCCCAAGATTTCGTTGGCTTGCTTTACCGAATCCCTCAAGTTCCCGTCAAATTCGGCATTGTTTTGTGACATGGAGCGAGCCATTCCTTGATATTGTGAGCCTTGACCAGGAAATGCTAATACAGTGCGGGGCTTTCCGATGGGCGGCGTGATATCCGCCTTGATTTCGCCCTCGAGGCAAGAAACAAGCTCCGGTATACTATGCACGACGCAAGCAAAACGATAGCGGTAATGTTCGCGACCAATGCAGGACGTATAGCACAGATTTGCAAGTTCATCTTCTCCAATCTTTGCGCAAAAGGTGATGTACTTTCGCAGATACTCCTTCAGAGCGGTAGGCGTCTTGGCGCTGACGGTAAATAAGAAGTACCGCGTCTCCGCTGGATGTTTGTCTCCAACTTGTGATCTGACACCAGAATCCTGGAGGTTATACTCTTCCAAGACGACGCCACTGATTGTTCCAGAAAACCCCAACGCTCTAAGTTGAAACAAACATCATTGGTGGCAGTATGCGACAGAGAAGAAGGCACATACATATTTAAGGCGCGTCGAGGCACGATGACTTCACTGTCCGACCGTCGTTTAATGGACCACATGCTTTCAGGTATAACGAGAGGGCAGGCAGTCGTGTCAATATGAGGATTTACGTTATCCGCAGATAGGTGCGCAAGGCCAGTGACGACTCCTTTGTCCAATTGCAGAAGAGATTTCATGACGCCAAGAAGACCCGCACTTGCTTCCGCATGGCCGAAAACAGTCTTAGACGCTCCGACTGCGAGAGGCCTTTCTTTTGAGTGGCTGCCGGAGAAGACTGCATTTATAGCCTGCATTTCTAGTAAATCACCCAGAATTGTTCCAGTTCCATGCGCCTCGATGAAGCTATACAACTATGACTTGCAATCCTCAGTGGGATCAGAAAAGGGGGACTTACTCGATATCCGACGGAGAAATATTGGCCCCGGAAAGAAGTTTCGTATGAAGCCTAGACTGAGCTTTAGCATTTGGTGCGACCAAGCCTTGGGTTCGGCCGTTGTGCCGAACAGCTGTCGATTTGATTACGCCGAGAATATTATCATTATCACGAATCGCCGAGGATCGCTTCTTCAGAATAAGCGATATTGCACCCTCCGAAGGTGCATATCCATCAGCTTCGCTGGTAAACGTTGCACAGCGGCCATGTGGCGAAGACATGTTGTTCGCAGACAAAAAACTGTGCTCAAGTCACGGATTGGTCGGAATCGATCACATATAGACCCACCAATAAATACCCGGCCTACGCGAACAGTTTATCAGGAAAACAGATGGTAAACGAGTAACAAAATACCAAAGATGGACGTTAACGGACGACACAATCGCGAGCTCTCCATCCCCATTCTTGATATGGTGGACGGCTAAAGTTTTTAGCGGTTAATTGGTAAGTGTGCGACGAATATACTCACCACTATCAAGCGCGACCAGCCCCCCACTGCATGCAGTATCGAGGGAAACCGACGGACCGTGCAAGTCGAGGAAGCTATCAAAGTCTTTAGTAGTGATTGTGCGAAAATGTAAACCATAGACATACTAGCTCAACCTCCCGGAGACCGTGCTAGCAGCGACTCCTGAGCCATAATATCTCGAGTACCCTGTGGAGTTGGAGTGGATTTTCCAGCGCAGCCGAGGAAATTACACACCCTGAAATCCGCGCTCTACCCATAATCGTTGGGAATAACCATCCTCAGGTGAAATGGCAACGAAAACTCCGGCATCAGTTCCCTTGACGGCGGATAATGGAATATTTGCATCCTCCAATGCCTCGATCGCAGTTTCCAGAGCAAGACGAGATGACGGAGAGATGAATAACGCCTCTGCGGCAGCAATGTTAAAGAAACTGTTGTCGTAACTGGTTACGTTTATCATGCCAGCTTTATCAAAATTGATGACACGAGCTGGAGTTTTAGAATTGTAGAAACTATCATGATCCCAACGGTCGGCGGGAATTGGTCCGAGTACATCCGTTCGCCGCTCGAGCAAGGCTTTCCAGAATAAATCGACAGAATCCACACCGCCAGGTAATCGAAAGGCTTGGCCAATAATAACAACGTCGTCAGCACTATCGTGCATTTCTGGAGGCGCACGATCCGCCGCAGGCGATTCAGAAATCCCCGGAAGGATAAAGGAAAGCTTCGTTAATGCCAATTGAAGCAGCTGAGTGATGTTGATATGGTCATGGCAGGTGTTGGGCGGAAGGGATAGACTAAGTCGTTCGTTTAATTGGGAAACAATTTGGACAGCCATTTGTGAATCCATGCCAAACTAGAATGAGGTGATCAGCCAATTGAAGAGGTTCACCAACGTATATGATCACCTCCGCGAAGGAAAATTCCGAATGATGCTCGAGCAATGTGGTCGAAACTCCCAGTGCGTCAGCTACAACGCCAACGACAATGGCTTCGATATCCTTGGGTGAACGGTGCGAGTGATGAGCTGTTGGAGGCGCGCCTCTTGCCAAAGACTTCAACCGCTCGCCGAAATGATTTTGAAGAACTTTTCGCCAGATTACCCCTTTCCTAGTCATAGGTATCGTTTCGCCCGGTTCAAGGAGAAGTACGCGGGACAGAGGAATGCGAAGAGGGGGTACAAGGGATCGATTGACTGATGCCAGAGCACGCACAATATCTTCCTGTGCAATCGAGGATTGGCCAACTTCGATAATCGCACAAATGTATTCAGAAGGTCCGTTTACGAAGTTGTTGCCAACCAGACAGGATCGCAATATGTTCGGAAATTGATTCAGTTCGCTTTCGGGGATTCGGGGATCCATCATCTCGCCAGAGAGCAAGTGGATAAATTCTTCTCGCCTGCCAAGCCAGAACATACAGTCGTCCGTGCGTTTCCAGAGGTCGCCAGTTTTGAACGTGGTGAAACCGTCCTGTTCCACTACAAATGAGTCTGATTCGAGATGTCGGTAACCGCGGCTGATATTCCTGCTGCGAACCCAAAGTTCGCCTTCTACCTCTGCACCTTGAGCAATTTACCGTTAAAGATGAGAACATGAGACACACCTGAGCTCTCGTTACCCAGGTCGTCACAGAGCGTCAATACAGCATCGGTTATTAGCAGCGAAGAGAGAGGGTATCCCGATATATTGTTGAGATTAGCTCGAGTGTGAAATAACCCTCCTGAGGCGCGGTTACGAAATGTCAAAATCGAACGTGACCATTTCCACTCACCTCCAAACTCCGTCATTCCGATGCTCACGGCGAGATTAATCTGTATATTCTCGGCCCATTCAATCACATCACGATCAGTTTTCGCTCCACCCGCCATAATGACCTTGAAATTACGAAGTGCTGATGTGACTGCTCCTTTATCAGAATCACCCATAGCGCTTTCGGACCTCTGACGTTCCATAAACCTTCGCACGATCCACGGGACACTCGTGAAAGAAGTGACCTCCGCACGTATTGCAGTTTCCAGCAAGGCATTGGCGATGTCTCCATTCGTCTCGCCAGTGTTGTAAGTTGATGGGACGATGCCGAACACGTAGCATCCGCCCGTCATGAAACAACAAGTGCCGATGTCGAGGGAAACTCCAATAATGTGAGACCATGGACTCCAACCCAGGACACGTAAACGGTCATTATTGTCAAGAAAGTTTGACCGGAGGAAATGGAGCTGAGAGCGACAGTTTGCATAAAGAGATCGATGCGTGAGTTGCACACACTTGAGGCTGGACACCGAGAATGCAGACGACGTGAACATAAATATGGCGTCATCCGTTGCTTTGGCATACGTCGCTGGAGAAGGAGGAGATGGATCCAAAAGCTGGAAACGTTGTAGGAGGTGAGGAATCGTGGATTCCTCTGGTTTGAAAGCAAAAACTTCGACGCCAAGTTCTGTCCATGGCTCAGAGCGAAACATTTAAAAAATGGGTCTTAATTCGCACCTTTCGCAATGTCGATGGCAGTCGAATGGGTACTTGGCACGACGAGACGGGATGGCTTGATAATTTCAAGCATGCCGCGTAGCAGCACGTCCGGTGCGTGATAATCCATGGGAGCAACAACCCCTCCAAGCATCCAAACGGAAAGAATGATTGTCAGAAATTGTGGGTGGTTCTCGCTACAAACCGCTACGGTCGGTCGCGGTCCCCACTTGATTCGAAACTCGTCCGCGGTCGCTTGAACAACACGATATAGCTGACTGTACGTCATGAAGTCCTTATCACATTCCAAAGCGTGCAGATCCGATGTTTGTGCAGACGTCGCCAGGCGTACGAATTCATCGAGCAGAGTTTGGCCATCGTCAGTGGTGACCATACGATAGGATGTAACTTAGAGGTGGTGGTGGGGTGATACAGAACAAAGTTCGCCTTCGAGATCCAGCGACATTGAAAAGAAATGCAATGCTGCGGCATCACACACTGCGAACATACCGGGACCTGGCTTGATCAGCGAGAATGTGAAACATCAGACTTTTTGACGGCAAAGCTTGAATTGGGTTGTGGAGCTCGGTAAGTCTGCAATCACTGCGGCGATTTCGATCCCATCATATCCACACGCGAGATGATTCCAATGTGCTAAGGGTTATTAGTGTCCAAACATCCAGACGAGGAACGGTGCATCGCCAACGGACAGTCCGATCAATTTCCGAGTCGGTTGTGATAGCGTAATGATGAGATT
This sequence comes from Rickenella mellea, assembly GCA_004355085.1. Classification (NCBI taxonomy): domain Eukaryota; kingdom Fungi; phylum Basidiomycota; class Agaricomycetes; order Hymenochaetales; family Rickenellaceae; genus Rickenella; species Rickenella mellea. The sequence goes on along the minus strand of ML170177.1, from coordinate 23,557 downwards.
ACCCGATGCGGCACCGAGGTTTGACTATATTTAGACGCAATCATGAATAGTCGTCAACAACTCGTCATGTTACTTCGAGACCGAATTCCATCCGTTGATGTTATCGAACGGCCGTTCCGCACTGGCAAGCTTATTATTCAACTATCCTTCCCAGAACCACACGCCGAGCACCGAGCGCCGCACTGAGCACTCCACTGACTCCAAGGTAAAAATCAGACTCTGCAGGAGTCAGCGGTATGAAAAACATTGCCACCATATGGCCCACAAACGGCCGTTTTGGTAGTTCACCAAATCTGAACTTCCGCGAGATGGAGAAGGGAATACGACTACCAATGCATTAACTGGTGTGCCGCGACTTCTCTTCCCGAGGCTGTGAGTGGCCGAATGCGACGGGAACAATATGAAATTGTTCCGATTGGAGGTCTGATACTTGCCATCCGCTATGAGGTCGAGATACTTAACAACCAGCGGAAGTGTGCGCGTTGATCGCACTTCTTTCCAATACTTTTCACACATCGGTCGGTTTCGAGTTCTCCGGAGCATGTGCCTGACACGGTGATCCGTGAGCGGGCTGTACAGTGGATTATGCCCAGCCCTCCGGGGATCCAAACGTTATGTGCAGTGGTTGATGGAAGCGCCGCGCTCCGAAGTTGTTATCCAACAAAATTTCTCAATGTGATTGCTCGCTATTAGTTGGGAACCCCAAGCACTGTAACTGAAATTCAAGGATCACGGGTACCCACGGCGACAAGGGTTTTAGGTGGAAGGACATGCAGTCACGAAGGACTGATATCACCGCTCAACGGATGCACAGCGATGTCCACGCAACATCTCCGGTGACCACGGTAAGCGTAACCTTGGGAGTGATTGTGTATAGTTCATTTACTCATTCGATTGCTTAGATGACGGAGTCTGGACACCATGATTGGGTCGCGAAGGGCTATTCGCACCGGTTGGAAGTGGTAAACATGCAGTGTTTGCGGTACTCAAGTCTAAATTGAGCTGAACTTGAGGTGCGCAATTCTCTGTCATTCAACGTTGGACACCGTGTTCATTTTTGGATATCCTCACATCAAAGCTCACACTCGTGTCATCATCCTCTTGTCCGGGCACGGTCAGAGAATTTCGTCAAATCGTTCATTCGTGACATAACCCCGTCCCCGCTTAACGAGCTCCAAGACTTCAACTGCAAATCATGGCGTGCTCATAAAGTTGCGGTGATCTACGTAGCCCAGACCATGGCTATCGTTCAAAATGCACAGTTGTCAGGGCGCGCGGGTGAGCACCCTGGGAGGGTGAAGGCAGTACTGTACGGAGTCGGGGATGTCCCGCTCGAAATCTCCATTCAACTACACAACAATTTTAGGTACGAATGTGGCATAGAGAGAATGTATAATACGCACGAATACTTGCAATAATCCATGACCCCAAGGATGCTCAAAAAACGTGAATGACCCGTCCATGTTCCGCCAAGATACCCTTTGCATTTCGCAGATAACAGTAAACATTTCACGGCGAACTCTCGTTGACAATGACATGGTGCGTTTCGACCACGAAATAGCCTTCGTATCTCATCTGCGACAGACCACTTCTGCGTAACGCTATTTTGGACACGCGCAAGGCACGCTATGGCATTTTTCAAAAAATCTGATCACGTTAACAACAACTTGGTTCATCAGATCTTCCTCTGCAAATATGAAATCTCACAGTTCGATAATTCACGATTTGCGAAAGCATAACCGCATCACGTATTCCGGTTTGTTGCCCTACCATTTCTTTCCAAAGTTTCGTCAAGCTCTTTCTCTCTGTGCGTACGAGTTAATACGTGTCAACAGGAATGCACAATGAAATCTCACCTGGAGAGCATCTCGCTAATCGAACGTTCCTGACTCCTCTGAGTGATGCGATTGATCCACCACAGTTCGGCTCGACTTGTTATCAGTAGATGAACTGCACGTTAGAATATAACCGATCGTGAATGGAGAGGTTAGATATTGCGGGTCCAGTGGTAAAGATGAGAAGGTGTTTGCTCGAGAATCAACTCTTTCTTCGTTGAAATATACGTTGGCACCATGGGAAATACCAATCGGTTTCGAAATTTCTGGACGGAATGAGACATTCTTTATTCAAAGAGAGTCGACAGAAACACGGCTGGAGCATCCTTCCAGTCCCCAAAGGCCCGTTACGCGTTGTTGGTATTCCGAATGATCCACGCCACAAAGAATCGTGCCGGCATTCTGGGTAATGCGTCTCGTTAGAGCAAGCGTATTGTGGGAGTTAGGATTCATCTGTGATTTGAAATTCATATACGATCTACCGTCAGTGCCGCCAACTATGCAATTTTTTCTGCCTCGTACCTTTCCGCTGCCCAGTGAACCTTCTACCGGGCTTCTAGTGATCCAAGAAGTTGAAACGTTTCACAAGGGTTCATGCGTACCCTATAGGAGTGAGGCAATTTAGCGAAAGAACGCTATCCAAAAATCGCGGATATTGACAGGTGGAAAAAATCATTCATATGAACGGGTCGATTTGTTCGAGAGTTTGCCCACATTATCCTAGGCTTTCGCTCCGGCTTTCAATACTTTGACGGAATCGATGGATGGATGATAGCGACCGATGCGATGATAAGTCATCCTGTACGGTTTTTAAACCGGGAATTCGACGTGAGTGCGAAGTAAGTTACTGGCCAAGAGCCGAATTTGGAGGTTTCGGCGCCATTTTGGAATGGAGAAAGGAAGCGAGACGGTTCATGCATCTTGTTCGGTGGCGTGCATCATGTCCGTTTTCTTCTGATGGCCGGAATCCGTCAAATACACACACAAGAATAGAGCTAACTCCGCTCACCCTTACCTACACGTCGCCGACAGTGAGTACGGAAATGTCCGTAGCACGGTCACTTCACTCACCGAACGATTCAGAAAAACGCCGAACAAGCGTCATGACCAACACGGCTCCTGAAGCTACCATCGAACTTCAGCGCAACTCGTTGTATATCATGACGCAGAATGGCCCGTCCGCAGACTTCGAAGGTTTCCATTGGGCGATAATTTGCACCGACGCGAAGACAAACGGAACTTCGTACGAATGGTCTGAAGTGGAAGGCGAGAAACTGGCGGAGAGCTACAAACGCAATGCGCTGGCGGTGGGAGGACAGTTCACGCTGAGCCCGTCCACCATCTCACTATTCCACATCAATGGCTTCCTCCCACCTTCCTCCGCCGATCTGGAGCAGGACGAATTCGAGGCGCAGTTCTTCGAAAACGTTTTCCCGGAAAGCTTCTCGACTATTTCCGACAACCGCGCTCATGGAGTTACGTCCCGCACGTGGGTTTTGCGTGTTTTGGGCGCCATGAAGGACTGTGGCTTCCTTTACCGAGAAGGTACCATTGCCGATCTTGCGACGCGTGTGGAGGAAGTGAGCGCTGAGCAGGAAAACTTGATGAAAGGTTTAGGTAGTGGAAAGTCCTTTCAGCCACTCGTCATAGACATTTGAATTCCGTAGTCACATAGATAGAACAGATCGAGTTAACGGACATGACTTGAGAGAAAGAAAAGATAGTTGACGTAATCGTGATGGCGCGGTCACATCACGCTCCTTATTCTGTTCCGTGCCTCGATAACAAGGACCATCAGGAAAAAACCTGGTCACTTTATTGCAGAATATAGCTTAGGTAGACAGCATACCCTGGTAGTGACCCCCCTTGTACATAGCTCCATATAGCACACATCATATTGAATAAAGTGCGTAGTAGCGCTCTATACTCTACCACGCGATGCATGTACCCACGGTAGCTCGAGCTCTGTAGACTCTGTAGACGTACATACAAATGTATTGTTGGACACTGCAACCACAATAATTCACTCAATGCGGGCATTAATAGCAGTGAACCAGTATCAAATTCAGGCCACGGGCACAACTAATGTACAAATAGGATGGTCACTGCAGGCGAATGGAAAGGCATAATCTCGGAATGGATTGGAATTGTGGTGGTTCTCGAGTCAGATTCTATACTACTCAGCATCGTTGTCATTCTCATTGTCATCTCCTCCGTCATTGTTGTCGTCGCTGCAGTCTTCATCATCGGAATCGAACTTGCCATCGGCGGCCTCGAAGTCGTCAAGCGCCGCTTCGAAGTGGGCATTGCTAATGGCAGGGCCAGCGCCGCCCGTCGTGACAGGAGCATTGGCGGCAAGACTGCGAATATATTTAGATGATGATACACCAGAAGAATATGAGATCGCACCGAGCATTCTTTAAAAAATGACGAAGAAGCTTCGGGACAAGCCCATGCTCAATGGTGTGAGCGTGCAAGTTGCCGATGGCCTCAAGGTGGGCACTAAAGACGCTTGAGTACGCGGTGCTGGTGAATGGAACATCGACCCGGGTTCCAGACGCCCATTCATCCAGGCAACACTCAATCTAGAATGTCAGTGACAGTGAGCAGTCGGACATGATAGCATAAGACACCAGAAAACTGGCGCACCACAGTGGCAACGAGAGCAAGAGCTTTCGCCGGGAATGGCGTGAAGTACTCCGGGTGTGCGATACCTTCGTCGGACTTGTTAGCGAACCACATGAGGTTGATCACCTTTTGAAGAATAGGGTGCTGATAGAGGCCGCTGGCGGGGGTGTCCTCCGTTGCGCGCACCTAAGCGAAATGTGAGTTTCCAAAGAGCACATGACAGAGGAAAAAAATACTTTATAAACAAAGGCATACTCCTCCTTGAGTTCGTCAACGAGCTCGGCATTCTTACGCGCGGTCCCGTTCTTGTAGCTATCTTCAAAGCCGTACATGACTGCAACAAGTGGGCGAACTTTCGTCTTCAGTTCTCCGCGAACTTGTGGCGCACGGCGGGTAATCTTTGACAACAAAAGGTAAGCATGTGCCATTAATTGTCAGTCGACTCACCAATTTGATCACTTCCGTGGTGGGCTTTATGTATTCGGCATCGTGATCCTTGAGAGCAATCATCCATGCATCTTTCGCCATCGCCACCTCTTGCACTTTGTCTGGGAATGGTTTCTCAGTCGATACTGCGCACCTGAACAACTGAATGGCGGCGAGAATGAGCTCCTTGCTCTCCGCGTCGTAGTCGCCGACTTTGGCACGAGATGTCTTCACGTCATCCCTGCCTTCGGTGTCGGAGGAGGAGCGCGGATGCTTGCCCAGCTGCTGTTGGCGGGCTTTCCACTCTTGATCATACTTCGCCATGAACTGCGAATACGTCATTGGAACACTTTCCTGTAGTCACGTTGAAGTGGGGATTAATGGTTCATTTAGTGGGATAGATGATGACGAACACACCTCAGACACTTCAGCAGCATCGCCGGGAGGATTGCCGTGAGCCTCTGTGGATGTAGCCGTAGTGGGAACAGGAGCAACCACAGCAGGCGCTTTGGCCTTGTTGACGAGGGACTTCTTCTGCGCCATGACAGGCTGTATTGATATGATCAGCGGCATCACAATCGGCTTCAGAAATATCACACCTTCGCAGCTTGAGTGACTGGCTGTGGGATGTTCGTCGACCTTTCCTTCAACGGCTTCTTGGTGGCCATACCAGTGGGGACCGGGCGAGATGAGAACTGCGGAGAGCTATTAATGCGTTATGCAGAAGTAGGATGTGGATAGCTGACCGTATCATCATCATCCAGAGTGTCGCTACCCATTGCATTGTCTGACAAATGTTTAATGGTGAAGACAGTGGTAATCAAGAGCGAAAGGTTCACCTTCTTCATCGGAGTTGTCATCGGAGTTGTCCTCACTGTTGTCGTCATCGCTCTCAATCATCCGCTTGGCTTTCTTCGCTTTCTTCAGCTTTGAACGCTCCTCGGCAGCTTGCTTTGCTTTACGGCGGTTCTCCTTCTCGGCATCTTGCTCGGCTAGTTGTATATGTGGTGTCAGCAAAGAATTCAACGTAATAAAACCACGTCTCAAAGGGATATGGCGTGATGTGCCAGGCATAAACACGCGTTTAATGGCCAAAAAGCGCATCACAATGGTGTCTGAAGCGATGCGCTGCGTGTGCATGGGATAGGGGTATGTTCAATCGGCGTAAAGTGAAGCAAAAGTGGCGAAAAGAAGGCCGAGTGACGTGACGAACGTAAACACGACTTTAATGACTGAAAAAGCGCGTTGACGCGTGTCTAAAGAGATGCGAGGGGTGTGGGTGGGACAGGGGTGTGTTCAAAATGCGCAAGTTGAAAGGGGTAGGAGCAACACGTCGTTAACCAACGGCAAAAAGGGGCCAAACCCGGTGGAAATAGATGCAAGACGCGTCAATGGGATGAGGGGTGTTCAAAATATAGTATAAGTGTAGTAAACGCGTGAATATGAAGGGGTGTGGGGATGAAGTGACGCGGCCGTGATCCAAGCCCACAAGCAAGTCTCGAGAGTAAGCTTACCTTGCCAGCGTGCTTTGTCGGTTGCTTGCTTGGCGCGAGATACGGTCTTCTTGGAAGCTGAATTTGCACAGACAGATTTGAGGTTCATATTGAAGAGGGGGGGGACAAGACGCAGTAGGGGATGGCCCGGGTGGTGGTCTGGGAGAGAAAGTTGAGGGACGCGTGAACGCGCATTTTGAACCATTTGAGCATGGCCAAACATGTATCAAGAAACAACCACCGGCATTAATCTGCCGGATATGACCCGTCCAACCTCGTGACTCATCCTGTCGCAACGCAAAGATCTCAGACATGCCTACAGCAGAAAAGAAAGAAAGGTGTCCGTACTGTCGAAAAGAATTCAAGATAGGCAGCCTTGGTCGACACATAGCTAACAAACGAAGCTGTCGGGAGGCTGAAGAGGCACAGATAGCGATGGATATAGACAATCCTGGCCTGCACGGCTCTCCACCGCCACTGGCAGCCATAGGGGACTTAGACATACAGGCGGCTCCTGACGTTGACTACGACTTTGATGTTGTTGCCGACGAGCCTGAGGAACCGCCTGTCATTGCACCATTTGTCCCGCAGCGGGAGCAACAAGGCGAACCTACCAGAGTTCGAAGACGGGTCCATATGGAGGAAGTCGACGATGACGAAGTGCTACCGCACCATCGCTATGTCGAGGAGTATGAGGAGGCAACCAAGATATTGTATGCTGGAGAGACAGAGTTTGAGAAGGCTGAAAATGCTTTGAAGGAAAGCGGCGACTCACCATATGCTCCATTTGCGGATAGCGACGAGTGGGGTCTGGCTTCATGGCTGATGAAGAACACAGGCCAGACAAAGACGAATCAATTCCTGGACCTGCCCATAGTAAGTACAACATCACTCGAGCAATTCCACAATACAAACCGTGCTTCGCCATGCAGGTCGAAAATCGACTGGGTCTCTCCTTCCATAACAACTACTCTTTCCTCAAGAAAGTCGACAGCCTACCCATCGGTCCACAGTGGAAGTGCGAAATGGTAACTGTGATGGGAAATCGGAAGGATGAAGAGGGTCAATTTATGACGGAGGAGCTTGAACTCTGGCTCCGCGATCCTGTCGATTGCGTCAAGGAATTAATCGGCAATCCATCATTTCGTGAGAGTATGGCATACGCACCAGAGAAGGCTTTCGCCACGGATGATCCAGAAGGCAATCGAATCTACGATGAAGCTTGGACTGGAGATTGGTGGTGGCAAACACAGGTTATATAGAATCTCATTCGGGAATTGAAAAACAAGTTTGATCTCACCAAAATGTCTCATAGGCTAAATTAAAAGATACACCTGGTGCGGTAGTGGCTCCGATAATCCTCTCGTCAGACAAGACCAAGCTTTCGCAGTTTCGAGGCGATAAGAGTGCATGGCCAGTGTACTTAACCATCGGGAACATCTCAAAGAACATTCGGCGTCAGCCTTCATCGCATGCCACCATTCTAATTGGATACTTACCGGTCGCAAAGCTTAATTGCTTCAAGACGAAAAAACAGCAATCGGAGCAAACCCATCGTCTTTTTCACCACTGCATGGAGATACTCTTGAGACCACTCGTCGAAGCTGGGAAGAACGGCGTGCCGATGACTTGTGCTGATGGTTTGGGACGACTCGTTTTCCCAATCCTAGCCGCATATGTTGCCGACTTTCCTGAACAATGCCTTGTGGCATGCTGTAAAGAAAGCCGATGTCCTCGCTGCATCGTGGAACGCACAGATCGTGGTGCGCCAATGAAATCAAAGCGCAGAAAGAAAAATAAAACTCTGAATGCCCTGAGGAAGCAGGAGAGCGAAGGGGATTGTCAGCACTTTGATGATTGGGGCTTGCGACCTGTATACTCACCGTTCTGGGCCAAACTTCCCCACTCTGACATATTTTCTGCGATCACTCCTGACATTCTCCACCAACTACATAAGGGGATGTTCAAGGATCACCTGGTGACATGGATAACCGGCATAGTCGGAGAGAAGGATCTTGATGATAGATTCCGAGCGATGTCGGGTTATCCTGGGTTACGGCAATTCAAGAAAGGAATATCGTTTGTCTCGCAATGGACGGGGACAGAACACAAGGCCATGCAACAGGTTTTCGTTGGTCTCTTGGCCGGCCGTGTCAACGATGAAGTCACCACCGTGGTCAGGTCACTAATAGACTTCATTTATTACGCGCAATATCAGTCGCACACAGATACCACACTCACCGCAATGCAAAATGCGCTGGACTATTTCCATGCCGCTAAGCAAGTCATCATTGACCTTGGATTGCGAGACGACTTCAATTTCCCAAAATTCCACTCGTTGCTGCATTATATCGAATCCATCATCCTCTTTGGAAGTGCGGATGGCTACAACACGGAATCCCCAGAGCGCCTACACATTGACTATGCGAAGGACGCGTATCGAGCCAGCAACAAACGCGATTATACGGCGCAGATGACCTTGTGGTTGCAACGACAGGAAGCAATCCAGCGCCGCAATGCCTTCATAAGCTGGGTGAACAAGAACGATCCTGTAAACGGAGATTCTGATGAGGAAACTGGTGTTGAGATCGAAGATGCGGAGAATTTGAAAGTACACACATCAGGCAATACCTCCCCGGTTCGATCTCTCTCTCTCTCCCAGCTCAGAGACAGTAAGGCATCTCGGGGATATAGCATTGCCAAGGCATCCCCTTTTCCGGCCACACCGGTAGCAACTCTTGAGGCGAAGCATGGTGCGGTAAACTTCACAAGAGATCTGGAGAGATTTCTGCAGCAAAATAAAATTAATGCCAAACCGCCGGTGAAAGGTCACTATGATACGTACAAGGCCATTAACATCCTCACTCCCGAGACATCACACACCAGCCGGCTAAAGCGGTTGAATAAGATTCGCGCCACGCCCGAGATAGAGAGCAAAAATAAGCGGACGCCCAATGCCCAAGCACATTTCGATACTGCGCTGGTGATCGAGAAACCAGACGCCTTCAAAATCAGAGGAGGTATTGACGGTTAGTGAAAATTCCCGTGATAATGTAGCCATGCTTACGTCGATACCCAGGTCTTCGTGTTGCCGAAATTCGTGTCGTATTTACCCTTCCATCCTACCTTGGACAATGGCCACATCCCTTAGTTTATCTCCATTGGTTCAAACCCCTCACGTCGTGTGATGAACAATTGGGGATGTACAAGATTGGCCGAGCTACCCGAAATCTTCAGCCGTATTCAGAAATAATCAGTGCGGATCGCATTTACAGAGCCTGTCATCTCATACCTAGGTTTGGAGCTGGTGCCGTGGACCCATCTTGGACAAGCGCAAACGTCGCCCAAAAAGCGACAGATTTCTACGTGAATCCATACATAAATTTTGACCTGTTTCAGCTTTTCCGAAAGTAATAAGTAGGTGCTCCATTTAACACCTCGCAAGACTTACTGATTATTGCGTATCCAGTGATCTTCGAGCAACTGAATGTGCGTATCCAATCCCTTCGCAACGACAGGCGTCGACGTAGAATAGACGCGACACGGCATGGCAGATGGGTGCGACCGAGGTCGAAATGACCATCCCTCAACGAGAGCACCTGGATGCCGGACATGTTTGTCTTTGCGCCGGATCTGTCGGTATGTGTCGAGGTATTTGGTTCTTGAGGATGAGGATGAGCCAGGTGCAGCTTGGTGGCGAGGTTGAGGCACACGACGAGCGAGGCAACGGCGATCTCGAAGATCGCGTCGCACTTTGCACGTATGAACGCGCAGCGGCGAGAAATGATTCGAAATCATTTCTCGCACAACTGGCGGGGCAGCACTTGATCCCGCAGATCAAGGCGCGCGGTAAGAACTCGAATAGGACGGCTGGGATGTCGGGAGAAGTTGGAAAATTTTGTAGACATTAGAATAGATCAATTATACGGAAATTATAACATACCGATTATTAACGATGGATCATGAGGTCAGAGGAGGGCGGACTCTTGAGGCGGAAGCAAATAGAGGTCGACACGGAAGCAAAATGGCAGGAACCAAAAGTCGCGTAATTCGTATTCAAGCGGCGCTCGAATCCGCGTGAAATTACCACAACCACAACCACGAAAGATGTAGTGCGCGTCGGTCACAGTCCACTTCACTTCGTTGTCTTGTCCACATCTGTTTCTCAAACATCACGCGTTCAAGCCAGCGATTTCCTGCCATAGAAGGTGTGTAGTTGCCCTTCCATGTAATAGATCTATTCTAATTGTTCCAGCACTGCCAGTGGCACTCGAGTCCCTACATCCGGCACCGACCTCAACATTGTCCGCGCGCCTTGACCTTCGCGTTCAAGTGCTGCCCCGCTGAGCTGTGCGAGAAACGATTTCGAATCGTTTCTTGCCGCTTTGCGTTCATACGTGCGACGTGCGACACGATCTTCGAGATCGCTGTTGCCTCCCAACCTGCGACAGGCTCGTCCTCAAGATCTGCACTATCGAGGCTGCAACACCGTGCCAAGCTATTGCTAGCTCACTTCTCAGCACCCCATCACCTGTCCTCTCTGGTCGCATAAATCATCCGGAGATCGCGCGTTTTCTAAGTGGGGAAACCAGTGAGTTTCGTCTTCCTTCCTTTCCGTTGTTTCATTTGCTAAATCTCGTCCTTCTGTTGAGTCACGTTAACAAGATTCTACCTGTTCCCCTTTTGGTGAGCTCTATGTGTACTTGCTTCATATTTTCTCTTCATTTCCCTCATTCTGTTGTTCGCTTTGTTCAGAAATCTTGTTTTCGTGCGTGATACCATACTGAGAGTCCACAAGATAACTCATCCCTGGGTGTGTCCTTCGCTTTGCCACTGCTATTCATTCCACTAACGTACTCCGATCTTCGCTATATATTCGTCCCGAAAAGAAAATATAGTCAATCGTATGTTCGCTCGAGTGTACGCGTCACTGCGACTCATTTCAGTTCAAATGTTTTACGCAGATGCCCATCACACCGATTGAAGGGACACCAACCGGTCTCAAACTTCGCCCGAGTGGCCATACTTTGGGTACGTACGATTTCTTTTGACAGGATTTGTCATGACCTTACTTCTCTTTCACAGATGACGGTCCATTGGGTCCATTCGACGCGAGATGTGCGGCCGAATTGGGTGACGGGATTCATTGCATTACGACCCCAAACATGAACTCCATACCACAATTCCCCTTCTTCGACCATCGCGGACCGTTCATACGCGAAGATGGTAATTGGGGACCCCATGAATTTACGCGATGGCCACAACTGAGAAGCGGGAAAGCCTTTGTTCATCATTCTTGCATTCCTCGACGACCTGTTGACCCACAAGACCCTTTTTACGACTCAATAGTTTGGCGCAGATTCTCTTTGGCTGATTGGACACCTGACCCCCGTTTCCTTGAAGCAGGAGTTGGCCAGCTGCAGGAGAGCCTGATTAATCAACTGTCGATAGAATCTGAAGCACTACTGCGGCAATTGAATGCATGCATCGAAAGTCACAAAATTCACAATCCTAAGCACATTACGGAGAAAGATGAAACCCACGTCAAACTCATGGGTATCGCCTTGCGAGACGGAATCTCCCGTTTGCGAAATCTCGCCGACACTCCTAGAGCAGTCATCTTTGCAGCTGCCACCCTTCAACGTATGCTCCTGGAAGACCATGGTTGGCTCAACTGGGTGGTTGACATTCGGTATCGTTCGGAGAATATTGCGAGTGAAACCTTCCAAACCCTTCATGTCAGGGGTTCATTCGTACACAATGGAGACAATGTTATTCCACTGTATCACATCGGTGTCCCTGTTTGGTTTATTCGGCCCATAGCCGGTTTGACGTCGACGACGAAAGTGTTGTGTGTTGTTCCATGCACGCCTTGGACCGATACGCTTTCTGTTGGACCTTGGAAGGAGATCGATGGTAGTACTTGGCTTGCACCTCAACTGATCAATGGAGATGACCGTGGACCGGGTTCGATCTACAGCTGGAAAGGGATGGAGGATGCGCTTCGAGTCATGAACGGATACAGTCATAACCATGCCACGCTCTTGTCTATTGTATCCCCTTTGCCCACTAATACCACTATTCAACAATCGGCATCATTACATCCTACACCTGGACGTACCCCCAGTCCTGGCCCATCTGCAAAGCGAATCAAAGTCAGCGACGCCCTCGATGGGGAAACTACTACAAAGAAACCGACACATCGCGGCAAAAGAGGGAAGAAGCGCGCGGATCCGGCTCAGCCAACGCCAACACCTTCACCGTGCCACATCTACGTTATCCGTCATGGTGTCGCAGGTGTGCCAGATGCACCCGCATTGGCCGATCCGTGGCATGTTGCCATTTCAACACATTCCGCATCCCCACCCTACCGAGGCGCCGTTTATTATTTCCCACCTCCGTGGCTCCTTATTCACGCGAAACCAGAAATCTCCGCCATCTACTACCACAATTATATTCGCATCAGGCACTTCTGCCGCAAGCGGGTCGCCGATGACCCAAAATCTGCGCATTTGACTATAAGCGACTGGAGGCAAGCTCTCCGCGGGGATTACTCTCAAGTTGCTGAGCTTGCATCGGAGATTGATAAACCAGAACTTCATCAGCTCAACCAGACACTTCCCCGTCGCCAATCGCTGATCGCACCATCTCCGAATGAACCACTGCAAGGCACGGGTGGGTCTATGGCTGGAAAGGAGCGTCGCGCTGCCAGGGCGCGTGTCCGAACACTTTTTGCTTGCCATGGCTCCATTCCATCGTACACCGAGGATGTGATCGTTGAATGGAGGAGTTCAGGGGTTCCATTCCATCGTGTTAATTCAGATCTGGTCTTGCGTCAAGAGATCCAGTGGGAGCTCTCGGAACTCAACTGGCGCCACGAATTTCTTTCGTTAGACTATCAGTTGACTGATGCAGTGGTGCAGACCGAGGATCAACGTGTGGCTCGATCGGCGAAGGTGGCGAAGGTGTGGGGCGGTGATGGTAGTGAGACTCTGCTTTTCCCCGACATTCAGAAGAAGCACAGAGACTTGTGGGTTTGCACAACCGATAGCCGGGATCAATTTCGGGCACACATACAAAATTTCTGCGTCATCTTAGCCGATTGGCCTGACTGTCCGACGGAGGTACAAACAATGATCGGTCGTTCCTCCGCAGATCTGTCTGATATTCAGGTTGCACTCGGCGCTGCTGCGTTATTTTATGTCTCGTCGTTCGTTCGTGTTTACAATCGACTCCCCACCCTTCCCTGTCGAGTTCCCGAGTCTCTTAGTGTGTAGCAGCTGAATTTTGCATAGTTTAAATCATAAAACTTTTTTGGGATGATACAGCGCACAGTGCAAGTACTATCGAGGATACAGTAAGTATATTGAACTACCAGAGCCTCAACCTATGCTATGTCGCCTACTGAAGCTATTGTAGCATGTCATCGGGCTCCATAGGCAATAGACCGCTACTGACGGCTATTAACTCGTTAGTGGTGCTACCAAAAAAAACTTTTTTCCTGATGACAGGGATTCTCCCGTTCTCAAACTTTTGAATTCATGGTCAATATCACGCAATTTGGAACCAGTCAATGCGGTGCCTGTGCCCGATTGCATGGTCATTCATGCTAACCGCAAGGTTGAACATGAACGTGAACGGCGAAAGCCCGTTTGTTTCTAACGCATTACCTCGGAAGTTCAGTTTTCTCATACTAAAGGATTCCAATCCCGATCGTTTGACGCATACCCCAAATTCATTCCCATAGGTTGTGGACAGTTGGATGCTGCGCTGTATCGCCGTAATTCACCTGACCGCAACTTTTGATCTGCCAGGTAGCTTATGTCGATTTTTGATTTTTATCTATACTCAAAGCGAACTAGCTATGAGCACCAACATCAGTACCAGAAACGAGCACATCCTCGGCTGCATCCCGGCTCTGCAGGACAATTCCTCGACCATGGTCGTACATTGTCCTACACTCATTGTACGCGAAATGGATAGTCCATATGCATGGTCTGTGATCGGAGGCGCTGGAAGCGTAACGACTTGGATATGATACGGCTAGACGAGGAAAGTATGAGGATGAGGTCTATGGTTAAACCGAGTTCGAGGAGCAGAATCGAAGGATTTGGACTTACGAACGTTGGAAACGGAGGCGGCGGAAACAGACCAAGAGGTGCGAGGACGTACTCGGAACACGTTCAACTCGCCAAACAGCATCATGCGCGCATCCGCAAGTACATCTTCGTGCCGTCTAGGACCGCCAAACGGATTTACGCAAGCAACGACAAACCTATCAACGTCGTGGGTTGCTGGAGAGCGTGCTGCATCCAGCTCGCTGGCCACGTCATCTCCCAAATCAAATCTCTAGCTCTACCGATGCTCTCCCAGCTAGCGATGCATCTCCGCTTTCGCAAACTCTACCTCACCTGTCCTTAAATAGAGAACATTCCTAACCCAGCTGCCAGAGACGCAGGTGCAGCATCCGCCAATACCCATTCCCCCATCGAGTTCGTCGCCATTCAAATCTCTGCAACCGAAAACGCGAAAATCCATCTCGGAACGACGTTGCGATAATTTTCACCACAGTCGTAGAACCCTCCGCATTGGATATACCAAAGCTGCCTTTTACGATGCAGGGATAGTGGCCGTAAGCCGCACTCGAGTCGTCGGTTTTACATTGGTCGGCCTCGTGAACCTTCGATATGCTACTCCCATCACACAGCATGTGCGGAGCGCACACACCGCGGTCAACAGTCGCGATCTCCTCAGTGAAATCCTGAGTGCGCTGCTATGAGTGATCTTCACCTACTCCTAAGAACGGATCTTCAACGATAGCAAGGCCTCGTTCGCCATCTTCGCCGTGCAACTTGAACGCGAATGGTCATCGTGCCAGGACGGGATGGGGTTTTGGACAATGATGTTTGGTTTGCGACTTGCTTTTCGTTGAGCGAGGGTACGTACGCATGACGATGGGAAGGCAAATGAGGTATGTCCCGTCAGGTCGTCATTTTCGCTATTCGGGTTCTCATTTTTTTCTCTCCTATTTCATTTTCGCACTCTTTACAGATTACCACGCTATGCTTGCATGTATCATGGATCACCACGGCTTCGGCTCCAAATCCGCCGTCAATTGGATCGATTCAACCTGGTGTCCCATCCCTGAGTCTTGAGCCGCGTTCTGCAACTCTCAAAACACGAAATACAACACCACTGTCTCCAGCCTCCCCACCAAATCGACAGCCACTCACTGTTACATGCCTTCGATATCAGTAGACTCGGCCCTGGAAATCGTGCAGTGTCAATTCAGGGCCATTGATGATCAGCATGAGGGACGACTGTTGATTCCGGTGGAGCGAATGAGCGGAATATGGTGATAGAAGCTACGATTGTGGAGAAAGTATCGGATACGCCCTCAGCGTAGCGTGCGACGTCGAAGAAGTTTACAACAAACCGGAACGTCAAGGTGGCCAGGAAGCGCAGGAACAACCGCCGTTGACTTGCGACGATGCAGCGTACGCCGCGACTACAATAACCAACGAAAAATGTGTACAGAGTGTCGATGTAGACGGAATTGCTGTCCCGCTGCAGGTTCGAAGGCGTCAAGCGGTTATCATTCGTATCCTCTGCGCCTAAGTCGGTTTCAGGTGAAGGAGTCCACGTTAGCTTGGGGATAGGTGGAGAAGAAGACGCCGAGGACAGGAACGGTGGTCGTGTCACCACTCGCCGACTGGTCATCGACGGTGACGGATGTGATTGCGGAGAGGGATGATGACGGTTGTATGTTGGTGATTTATCGATCATGCTCCGCACGTATTCGTTCAATGTTGTCATTTTTTGGCTCTCTAACACACGCCTATCCCCCATGCAGATCATTCCTCATGGCACCATAATGTCACCCTATTTGACGCAACATCTATCCCCACTCCCTCACCGAGGACTCCGTGGACACGAAGTTGCGACAGACGTGGTCGTCTTTCGCTTACCTGCTGAAAGCAACAAAGTCAAAATGGACAATCGTTCGCGATGATGTAGCGAGTGCCGACACCTTCGCAGCAGGATCTTCCACTGGCACGCCGCCGTCAATGCAACTATCGGTATCGTTCTCAAATAATCATTGTTCGACCCTCGTTCGCGCAAGTTACATCAGTTGGTCAGCACCGCAGACATTCTAGGAATATCGTATGAAGACCGGCGAGGAGAGAAATCGGTTATAAGATAGAGAGCTGTACCTCCAGACGATGATCATGCAGAACGCAAGATCGGTGTGCGGCGAGCTGGAAACCTCATGATGGCATGGGACGCTCTTATCGCACTTCGACACTCGTGGACGACTAACTGCCTCCTTCAAGCTTTCATTCATCGGCAACGAGCATATTCGTTCGAAGAACTCGTCTAGAATGATAGGTACCGGAACGTCATTCTAGCCATTCGGCGAGCTCGTGGAGATCGTGTGTCCACGCATCTTGTCATACGAACGTACAATATTTTTACAGCTCATCGCAATGCAGAGATTTTGACAGAATCTTAGCGAAGAGTTGAATGTCGTCCAGAAAACCGACAGTTCAATCGATCATGGCTTCGTATCGTGCTGCAGAAATATAAAGAATGGTATTGATCGACCGTTTGAACCATACAGATTGGCGACCAGAGCACAAAAGTAGAATGAGAATATGAATGCCGGTGGCTGGACACGTCGTGAACAAGACCGTTAGAGGAAGACGTAATAAAACGCGAGAAAAATTTCGTAGGCCAAGTCGTAAGTAATGGTGAGTGTACATGTGGCAAAACAAACGGGGTCTTTGCGGATGATGTGTCGTGTGCGACGTTAGACAGCGCTAGGTTGGAACCGGTGTGAAAACGTGAGGAATGGACGGCGAGAAAATATTCGGATGAACGATGAACTCACTTCACGTCATCCTTTGGCTTCGATGCGCCTACGTCGCTCTGCGTCCCCATTCGTTCCGCCTTGGGCTCGTCCACAATCCATTTTCCAGCTCTGAACGCCCAGTGCCGTTTTGTGAGCAAGGCTTGCCGTCGTTGTTTACGCCTCGTTAGGACAACCCATGCGGCGAGCTGTTGCAATCGATTACACGTCGGAGAAGATCAGCACAATCAACGGTTAAGGTGGCTATCAGAAGTACCCACCGATGATATGAGCAGGACACCTAGAATGGATCCGACTATAGGACCGATAATTCCCGAGTGCGAATGTAGCGTTATCGGAGACGAGTTTGCAGGTTCGGTGTTGAAAGCGTGGACAGCTGAGTTGGGACTGATAGACGGCATGAATTGGCATTGGGGGTGAAAGGAAATAGAACTCTGACGCACATAGGCGATTTCTCAATGCCGCCTCCCGTAGGAAAAATGACGAAACACTCAGCCCCAGACGCAACGGGGCTGCAAAAGAGGAAGTAGGTCTTTATCGTAAAATGGATGGAAGATGGTAAAAGACGTACTACGCTGGTGTTGAGAACACATAATCACCGCTGGTTGAGAACACCCAACACTCGGTGGACGTGGGGGTGGGTGCTTGTGATGTCAACGAAGCTTCGCTCATTGCTTATCCCGGGCCACCTTCAAAGACCGTCAGATTTCTTTCTCTGAAAGTGAGGGAGCAATAGCGATTGCTTGGTGGTCCCGAAAGTTGCAAAACGAACCTCGCGCCGGAATCTTATACGAAATCTTATCTGTACGTTTGATCAGTATCATATTCAGTAAATCAGGAGTCGGGTCCGTCACATGTACAAACATACCGCCAGAGTGACCCATATGAGGCGACACAAGTGCAGGAGAACGCTTACCTTCCTTTTAAGTCGTCGTGTCGTGTTGGGCTATCAACAGGTCGGCGACAAGATAAGCTCAAGTTGGACCGAAATAGCCAGGGTGGAATGAATTAAGATTGCTGCATTAAGGGGGTACGATAGATTCGGAAGCATCGTTAGTGATAAACGGCGTTGGTCGGTCCGAGGGTCTACTTGCTGTGGCGAACGTTTTCGAGCTTTCACAGCAACGGGGAGACGCAGCAGGCTGATAATGGGGTGATGATCGAACAAAAGAGTGCGTATTAGTTTCGATGAGTATTTCCCTGGCACGGACACTCTTCTAATTGGTCGTGGTCGCGAACATGTAGAGGTAGACACAGGTTCAAATTGAAGCACGCGTGGCAGTGGTGTTACAGTATGGATTGCAACTCCGCTTCAATTAGCCAAACTCTATCGTGGACAGCGACATCATGATCATCCAGCTCCTGCAATGCACGAATACCATCTAACGACACACAAACGACCACCCGAAGTACACAGATTCGCGAAAATGGTGGATTCGGTTTGGTCGCTTGCACGGATTCGACATTTAATAATCTCGCAACACCCACCAACAATCCTCAATGACGAGTTCCGAACTTTCAAAATACATTCAGAAGTTCTGGATGTGGATCCTGAAGCAACATATTTTGTGACTCTTTTTACATGAGTCCGCTGAACTGCTACATACGATGCGCGACTTTTTGACGATTCATTCGTCCACCGCGCCGAAAAGATGTTGGAGAAAACTTTGGATGGTGTTCGCATCATATGTCAATGGGCTCGTTCTTGCCAGGTACAAATTTTCTTTCGTACAAACAGGATAACGCTCATTTCATGAGCAGTCAACGCGTAACATCGCATCCCCAAAGACGGCCACCAGTCCAGCGGACGCGCCAACTTACTCCGTTCACCATGCACAATTTGAACTGCAGACATCGATTGGTGTAGGGCATGCGCCGTGCTGTGTGCTTCTCAGCTATCAACACCATTTCGGAGCGTTGGATTTTCGCAACGCATCCCTTTACCTTTCGAAGTCATCATCCAGCGTAAACAACCAACCACTTTTCACAGGTTGGGCCGAAGAAACGAACAAAATGGTCGATCGACCACACGGGTTGCTACACCACAATCATCCGTCCTCGATTTTCACCTCTTCTTGTCGCTTGTCCACGACGTAACCGATTATAGTGACGGTTGGAAGAAACGTCCGCAAATGGGAAACCTTTACGTGCACCGTATACACCAATCTTCACCACGATTCCCCACGCCTCTTATGCCAAGCCTCCCATCCCCGTAGCTACAGGTGGGTTAATGGGGACGAGGCGGAGTCAACAACGGCGGGTGGTTGAATACCAATGTATAGCCGCGTCATGTGGGCTGGATCCTACATGTCATGGGTTTCGGAGGGCTGATTGGTGTCGATGTGGTTCGCTGTGGGTCATAGTGATAGCGCTAGTGGTCTACCGTCGGAGCTAGTGGTCTACCGTCGGAGTCGGGAGACCAGGGGCATGAAGGAGGCGCTTGCCAGCCCAACAATGGGAGGGAAAGGGAGCACAGGAAGTGGCTCGTCTTCTCGCTCCCGAGAGACAGCTCGTGAACGTAGAGGAATACAGAGACGTAAGTATTCCGTCTATTCTATTGCTGGTTTGTTCTCACAACTCGTTGGCAGGATGAGGATATGTCTAAGCTTGGCCAAGATAACACCACACCACGTCGGACGCATTGACTTCCGACTCGACGGACGCATCGACGAACGTTATCCCCTCGACTTGGGAACTCCTACCAGATCCGTCGTTGTACCAGCCGCGGCGCTCGGGGGCGTGGTCGCACGACCCAATATGGGGCACTAGCCACCACCGTAACCCAGGGTCCATCAGACTCTCTCGCCGCAGAAATTTCGTGCAAGACAACCTCAGCAAGGCAAGACCACTTCATCGTCATCGAATTCGCGTCCAGAGACGGAGACAGAGGGCGACAGAGATCAGGACGCCGACGAAATGTCGCAGGACAAGGATACGGACGAGAACATCCGCACGCGCGACGTGCTGTCGGCATCATGTCAGATTCGCTACCGCCGAATGGAGGCGCAGGCAGAAGTCGACCTCAACGTCCATATCATCATCAGCACGACGAATAACGAGGTGGGGTTGGCGGCGTCGAGAGCGGCATCGTCGCCTTGATTAGAACGTTAACGATGATTTGGCGCTGGGTGCGCCTCCACGGACGCGCACGAACGCTTTGGCTCCGTTCACGCTACAGAGGAATGGGAGACGGACGGGGAGAGAAGCGGTACTAGTCGCATTACCGATGCACACCACGATGCCAGTCGCCATGCCCATGCAAGCTAGCGTAGGTCTCGCGCAGCAAGGTGTACCCCTCACCATACTTCGAAACATCCAGTTCCACACTGGAACGACCCCGCAAGACTTTCATCACCAGGTTGGACTTCGCGTTCGGCGCGGCGGTACGCACGCGGATGGGTTGGTGAATACTAACGGACGCGCCGAAGCTGGGATGAGACATCGCCATCATCGTCATCGACACGCTCAAGGACACCCTATCGAACAGGATACGGGACCGTTTAGGGAGGAGGATGTCCTCTCCCCTCGCTCCAGCTCCTCGCTTACCTGAGCAAATACCCTCACGTCAGACAGGCGTTCTACAAGCCACGAACACGTTTTCACCCAGCGACTGCCGAACTCCCGCGATCTCAACCTTTCGGCGCAACGGTGCCACGTATTGCGTTGGCATCAGCGGCTCCTACTGCAACTGCTGGTACAGCTGGTGGCGATCCATCAAAGAAGGATCCAGGATTCTTCAAGCCGTTTACTACGAGGGGGAAAGAGCAGGGTCGAAGACCGCGACGTCGAGTGCGGCTTCGGCAGGAGCGGCTCAAGCTACGAATGTTCCGCCGCAGCGGATGACCAACGTCTTTCGCTGGTGGAGCGATTCACTTTTAGGCTGAGTCCGACGGAGAGCACACTTCCGCAGCCACCACCGTTCCTACCGCCAGAGATACAGTATTGGGCCGGGGCTATCACGCGGAACGCGTGACGAAAGGACGAGAGTCGGGGTGGGATTCGACAGTGTGCCAATAGTACGTCCATCCTTTTTCGGTTTATGTTCGATATTGCCTCTAACCCCCTCTACTTTTAGTGTTATGTGGGAAGTGGAGTCGTTCCCTCGGGAATTCGTGAAGTGCCGAAGATGTAGGAAGGTGAAGCACTGCGGCAAGGTGTGCCAGTACCGCGCGTGGAGCGAGGGTCACCGGTTCTGGTGCAGCGCGCGTGAAGGAGAGGATGGCGTGGAGGGTACGCATCATGCAAACGCTGGATGTCATGCAAACGCTGGATATCATGATGGCGGCGGCGATGGCGATGGTCGGGATAGCTCGGGTGGAGATGTGTTGGGTGGAGGTGGTGGGTGTGGCACGACTGTTGGAGTGTCAGCGGCGACAGCGGCGCGTGTGGAGAGACGAAAATTGGAGCGGGAGCGGGAGCGGCAACAGCTTGCCAACGCTGGTACGACCACGATGGATCCGAATTCTGTCGATACGCCTGGTGGTCTGCCGAGAGCCATCGCCATCGTAGGCGCGACAACCGCGCAGATCCAGAGCGCATCGGCACAATCAACTGATCTGTGTCAGCAACGTCAAGCGTCAGCTTCGACCATTCGAGTCGCCGGACCGCATGCTATCGCCAATATGAAATCGCGGAGGTTGATCGTCAGGGATCGCACGAACGATATGGCCAGACATTCGAACACCTCAACGGCGTTCGCTGCTGCTCTGAATACCGCCACGGATGATCGCACGGAATACCCTCGTTGTCCGGAGCTGTTACGGTTGAAGATACCCCGCCGTGCCGGATGCCACAATCACAATGCGTAGTCCTTTCGTTTGACGCCAGCAGGAGCACTCGAGCGAGCTCACCAAGCTCTTCACCCCTCCTGTGAGTCTTTATTTACTCCTTTTCTGACTTTTACTTTGACTGAAACTAACAGTCTATTCATACCATATAGGTAGCAAGATCCACATGCGCTTGCAGTGCCGTGAACGACGCCGTGAAGGATCGCCCCGAGTTTAGGGTTACTTAGGTTATATAGAGACTAATTCGTCTCGTGGATGTTGTTTAGTGCAAACGAACTCTTTCACGTCCCCATCCTGGTCTTTGTTTAAGTCGCCGTGATCTGCCAAGCAGTGCGGGATACATATAGAGCGTTAGAAAGCTCTGCGATCGGACTCGAAGTCGCATATCGGCTACAATAAAGCAGATTTACGTTCTGAGTCTGTCGATATATGATAGAAGAATGCATGCAACATGTGTATTCGGATCAGAAACGGCGTACAACGTGCAAAGAACGCGATAGAAATGATGATGTACATGTACCGACCTCGATGACACACCGAACATGCAACGAATGAACTATTCAACACACCATTCACGGACAGTGCTTGTTGCTCGTAGTGCCAGTCACGAGTAGGTTGATCCACGAAGATGGAACGCCACGCTCAGACGCGATCGTGAAAGGTCCACGTGTGTACGTGGTGACGAAGCTCTTCTCTGAGTGCGTCTCCGAGTACAAGTGCTAATGCAGCCTATAGAAGAGACGGCGGTCCCATAGTCCTCGGACCACTTTTCGCTGAATCCCCACCTTTCGGCCCCGTTCAACTTCGAGGGCCTGGCGCCCATCATCAGGAAAAAAGTTTTTTTTGGTAGCACCACTAACGGATTAATAGTCGTCAATAGCAGTCTATTGCCTATGGAGCCCGATGAGGTGCTACAATAGCTTCAATAGGCGCCATAGTGTAGGTTGAGGCTCTGGTAGTTCAATATACTTAGTGTATCCTCGATAGCACTTGCACCACACAATATATCATCCAAAAAAAAATTATCATTAGAACAATGCAAAATTAAGTTGCTAAACACCAAGAGACTCGGGAACTCAACAGGGAAGGGTGGGGAGTCGATTGTAAACACGAACAAACGACGAGACATAAAACATCGCAGCAGAGCCCAGCGCAACCTGAATATCAGAAAGATCTGCGGAGGAACGACCGATCATTGTTTGTACCTCCGTCGGACAGTCAGGCCAATCGGCCAAGATGGCAATTCCATACGTGTGCCCGAAATTGATCCTGGTTGTCGGTTGTGCAAACCCACAAGTCTGTGTGCTTCTTCTGAATATCCGGGAAGAGCACCGTCTCTCCACCATCACCACCCCATACCTTCGCCACCTTCGCCGATCGAGCCGCACGTTGATCCTCCGTCTGCAACACCCCGTCGGTCAGCTTAGGGTTAGGGTGGTCGAGCCGAACGAAGTTCGGCGAGGCTCTAGTGCGATAGCAAAGGTCAGTGTCCGCTTGGACAACTGAGGCTTTCGTCTT